>VYZT01051700.1:0-53521 GCA_013400735.1 Pomatostomus ruficeps | reverse complement strand
CGGTGCCGGCGCTCCCGAGGGGACACGGAGCGGGTCCCGCCCGCGGCCCCCGGCGAGCCACGTCTTTGCTCTTTGTGGAGCGGGAGGTGTTTGCCGTGAGGTGGCTTTTGTGCCGCCGCGATTTCCCCGGCCGCCGGCGCCGCTGGCGGGGCGGGCGGGCGGGCGGCAGCGCAGCCGTGCCCCGAAGTGCCGAGCGCGGAGGCAGCGATTTGTAAAGCTCGTTCTCGGCGGTGCCTGGGCCTGCCTGTGCCGGTGCTGCCCAGCCCGGGCAGCAAACTGGTTGAGCGGGTATCGAGCGTGAACGCCGCACGCAGAGCCCTTATATAGGCACGGCTCCTGGTTAAGGTCCCTTCTCGCTGCTCAGCGAACGTAACTCTTAATTTCCGAAGGCGAAAAGGGTGTGTGAGATGTGGTGGAGGTTGCTGCGGTGTCTGGAGTAGCACCTGGCGTGGGATCAAGTCCCCCAGCACCATGAGATGTTGGGGCTAAGACTGGTGGTCGTGACCTTGGCTCTTGGTTTCATAATATAGGTGTTAGGGTGGGTCTGGCTACTCTTTGTTCAGATGACTTCCCCTGGGCTCGAGTGTGACATGAGTGGTGATTAAGGTGTTATGCAGGTGCTCATTACACGTTTACCTTAATTATCTGGTATGGAGCCTCTGCTTTGTGAATGGTAAACCATTTAAACCTGGTTCATAAGAGGGAATTAATTTACCCGTTTGTCCTAAGCCACTGCAGTGACTAAAAGTAGCTTTACAATTGCTTAGGGAACTAAAGAAGGATTACTATCCCAAATTTATGGAGTGGGAATCTGAGACTTTGACTTCTCTGGGGTGACACCGTGTGAGAAGCCAAGGAAGGAGCTGGAAACACCTGTGTTTGCTGTTCCTCACTCTTCTCCACATGCTCAGCAGTCGCAGCTTCTGCTGTAAGGCTGTTGCTGTTGAGCGGTCAGGCACTTCTAGGACTTGGGTCTCCATTTTAAAGTATCTCACATGGAAGACGGGAGAAAATTAATGCTCAGAATTAATATTTAGGAGTGGTTTTTTTCACCTCTTTTCTAAAGCATAAGGAATTCTGCCCAATGTTCACTTGCAGTCTTCCCAGACATTTTTCTTTTTATGTTTTTCTAGTTTTTACTGTGTAACTTCAGAGGCAAATGTTGTGAAAAATCTTCACTCCTTATATTGACCAGGGCATCATCTATTTTTCACCCTGTATGAGATTGGGAATCCTTAGAAAAGGCAGCATGGATTATAATTAAAGACGGTATCAAATGGGTCATGTGTTGTAGAGCATGGACAGGCACAGACAGATGTAATCACTTATGGTCAAGCATTAGCATTTGAACACTAATGCCCAAGCAAGGCAGTATGGAGTGGTCTTGGCCAAATTTGTTATTTGAATTGTCTGCTAGAAGATAATACATGATGTGTTCTAAAAGACTCTGTATGTGTGGTGCGGGTTACAGACAGCCGTATGGATGAGGTTTGGATCTGCTGAAGCAGAGAACGAGGTTGTTTTTTGTGGGACTTCCCAATTTCATAACAGGCACAGCAGCTACTGACATGAATCATTAATATGGATGTGGAAATGATGCTCTCTTAATTCATGTGTTTGTATGTATGTCATAGTCCTGGAGTCCTCATCCTTTTCATAGGGATAGGAAGACTCTTCCCTCCGTGTTCCCAAGTAAAATGCTCCTTCCCACAGTGTTGTCCCCCAGAAGGGTGCTGTCCCAACAACAGGCAGTGACTGTAGCCACCATTCCCCTTCCCAGACTTTGTAGTTCTCTGGTATCATCTGAGTTTTCATCTGTAGGATCCTCCAGTGCTGAGGGAATTGCTAGGTTGGCAATGAAAGTGGGGCACTTCAGACTGTCTGCCCAGACCAAGCTGCAACAAACAAGCCTGCAATAAGGGAATTTTTTTGCATCTCTTAACTTCTAGGGGAGAGAATATTGGTGAATTGTTTATAATTCTGCAAACTAGGAGAAAAATTCTGTGGCACAAGCAAATACTATTTGCAGAGCTCAATTATGTCCCTTTGCCGAAAATCAAAGGCAGGAGGTAAATAATGGCCTGAGAAAACACTGTAGGAATCTTTTTGTCAGGGGGAGTGTTAGGTGACCAAAATGTGGGCATTATTGCTGCTGCTGTTGTCTATACTAAAGAGCATTTGAAGGACAAGTGGCTCAGTGTTGAATCTCTCGTCTTCCTTTTTACTGCCCGGTGAGATTTGCTTAATGTATGTGCTGAGAGGCTGAAATACTGGATACTTTGATGTTCAGAGTAAAATGTGTTTGTTGGTTGGTTTTTTCCCTTACAGAAAACATGATCATGCCTAAAGGAATATAAGAGGAAAAATGATGGGTTGTGCCATCTTAGACTGAATATCACAAAACCAGTTTGTGTGAAAGGAATTAATGTGTGGATTCCTTTAAAAGTACTGTGTGGGTTCTTCTTCTTGATCTCATTTCTTTTCCAAGTGATTTCTTATAGGTCAAAATGATTTAAACAACGTATACTAACACTCTTCTTTTTGCACTGTACTGTCTTCTCTCATACATGAGCGCTCAAGGTTGTTTATTGCCAATGTTAATTCATGTGCTGCTTTTCATGTGATGTTACCATTTGCAAGTATTGGCTTTAGTTCAGGGCAGTTTAATACACTACATTCTACCAAGGTTACTGTTTCAGTATTGAAAGTATTGTAACAGTGTCAGGTTTTGTGCTTAAAAAAGTCAAACCTCTTTCCTACAAAGTTCATTAAGCTGCAGTGAAGAAAAATGTCTTGCCTTTGAATCCCAGGAGTGCAGAAGTAAAAGGAAGGTGTATCACTTGAAATGCACAGGTTGGGAAAGTGAAGCATCTGAAAACTTCAGTGTTTATAAGACACCGTTGCATAATGTCACATACCTCCATGTGCTTTGGTGGCTGGTGTATCAGTGTAGCGGTGGAAAGGCATCAGGAATGCTTTTTTTTATATTAGGTAATTATTTCTAGACATGCTAATTGAAGAAGCATGTACATATTTAATGTAAATGAAACTGTATATCCTGCGTGATGATACTGTATGAAGATTTATGTAGTGAGGCTTTTTTTAATCTCATGAATAAATAAAATACAATTATAATTTTCTTGGTTATCAGTCATTCAATGTATGTGGAGCAAAACTGACAGAGGAAATTCTTTAAAAATCTTATATCTGTCATTCACTTACAAATGCATTCTAAGGCTACAGACTAGAGCAAGGCTGGAAATTCTGTTCAATTCTGGACTAGTCAGGTAATTGGGAAAAAAAAGAATCTTATTTCCTTCTTGTGTGTTTCACCTTTGCAAGAAGGTCCCAGTGTCAGAATTACTGAGTAGCTTGTTTGGCTCTTCTCTTTTATCTTGACCATTCCTCATGAAATCAGCTTTTTGCACCAGCTCTCTGATAGGGCATTGCAGCTTTTAGCCCTTTGTTTGTGACTGCCTCAAGCTGTTGAGCAGATCCTAGAAGCAGTAATCCTCAGTTTAGATTCTATATCCACTTATATAGTGCTTTTTTGGTTTTTTTAAGATACTGTTTTATGGAATTTTTATAAATAACTGGACTGTGCAGGTTGGAGAAAGATGAAGCTGATCAGGAAGCTAATGCAATTTTTGGGAATGCTAACTGCATTTAGTTACTTGTATTACACACTCAGATTTAACTTTCTTGTGGACATCTACTGGCTGAGAGAGAAAATCTGGATAATACGCTTAAATAGTGGAACAAGTAGAAATGTTCAGCCAAGGTTATTGGAGTAATCAAAAGCAAGGTTTAGTACTGTAACAGGTTTTTTCTTTCTTTAATCTGCCTGTTGTAGGACGTTTTACATAATTTCGGAGTTATTTTGCTGTAGTTGACTCGTGTTTGGTTTTCTCATCACAACTTGATACATTACTGGTGTATTTCCTATGCCTGGAATTAGTGCATGTAGGAACATGGTATGATGCATCAGTTTCCCCTATAGACGTGTGTTCAAGCCGCTTACCCAGTGAAAAAAATGACTTGAAATCTTGGGTAGTCACATTGCCCTGGACTGACTTTAGATAGGATATTTAGAAACACCTTTCACTGCGTCATATCTCCACAATGATTGATGATGATGATGATGTGTCCCTGTGTAAAGAGAAGAGATAAGTGGGTTTCACAAAGTGGAAATCTATCTAACCATTAAAATGGGGGAAAACTCTCAAGATTATTGTTATGTTGTTTAAAAGACTGTAATGCATCTGACAGACTTTGTTTGTCCTTGAAATAATACATTTTTGTTTTTCTTCCTTTGTATAATGAAGCTGTCAAGATCTTAAAACCCTAGCACTCTCTGTGAGTTGGAATGTTGTAAGAATCTTGGTAAAGTACTTCTTGTTGCAGTTAAATAGTAATCAAAACATTTCATATGGAATTACTTCTGATTTTGAGTTGTCCTGTGTATGTACATACATAATGCATGTACATTTCAGGCTTTCTGCAGTTGTAGTGTACTAATATATTCAAATGCTTGTTGGTCACATTCTTAGTTTTCTTAATTTTTTTCTTGTAACTCTACAATGCATTATCCACAGTAGTTACACTTTCCCTTAACTAGTCAATATCTACATCCTCTGTGATCTAAAGTTTTGTGAAGTATTGTGCATCTTTTCATTTAATGTATTATTTGTGTGTATGTCATCTTTGTTTGCCAAATACCAGATCAAACTGTTTTGCCCTAAATTCTGGGACGACAATTTCACTTTTGCGCTTGAATATCTGAGGGTTTTTGCTACTTCTTTCATGTGTTTGTGTCTGTTTTCCTTTGATCAAGGGGAAGCTGATGATTCTTGTGGTATTGAGGTGCTGCAGATAAACGTCAACTTTGCTGAGACTGATAAAGCATTTCTGTGATCTTTGCATAAACTTCAGTTACACAGCACGTAGATGCCTGTTTGTTTTTTTTAGCAGCTTTTCAGTGAGAATGGCCAAAGCAGAGAGGAATAGAAGATTCCTGATGTTGTGCAGGGTTTGCACAGTTGTGTTGTAGCTGTTTGCTTAGACGTTAGTTTGCTTTAAACTGTTTTTCTCTCTGTGCCAGAGTTTGTTGTTTCACTGTGTTTTCATGTTCCTTTTCTTGGCATAAAGGTGGCAGTAACAAACTTTTTGCATTAATGTTTCACCTTTGTTACCTTCATTCCTTTACGATATGGAAACTGTTACTTTTTGTGTCCAATGTTACACATAGGTGCTTTTTGATTGGACCAGAAAAACAATGCTGAACTCAATTTCTTATAATGATTTAACGAATGAGATTGATTCCTGTGCATCATATAATATTTAGCTTTTTGAGCTCTGTTTTTCCTTACAAGAGTAAATACATGTTTGGTGCAGTGTTGGACATTCAAATATTTTTTTATGGTTTGTGAAAAATCTGGAAACTCTCATTTTTCAGTATTTTGAGTACAGAAATAGATGGAATTGTCCAAGGTTTCAAAGTCAATCCCTTTAGTAGTAATTGCATCTGTTGTTTTGTAAAGTCATTCCTCTGTGCTTACATTTACCTTCCAAGAGGACCAGTCCATGGAATATGTGTTAACTTGGTGTGATGTGATGAGCATTTGAGTCTGGGGTGTCTTCTGCATTGGCACTTTGTGCCAGAGCCAGCTGCCTTGTTGGCCTTGTACAAGGTAATACATCTGCTTACACAAAAAGGAAAATGGATTTTATGCCCCATAACCTTACCACCATCACAGGTATGTTGTGTGTTCAACCAGTTTAAAAGAAAGTATATGAAGCTTCATCAGTCTCGTTTTCTTTGTTGAATAGTTTCTCTTAGATGTTCCTTCTTCCTAGTAGTGATTTTAAGAAGTAAAATGAGTGAGAATTTATCACTTCTACTTGAGATTCTGATAGAATGGGAATGGGTGTTCTGGATAAAAATACATGATACCATGTATCAGTTTGTGGATGCCCCTGTAAAAGCATCTCAAAAAGTCTTCAAGAAAATAGTAGTAACACTACTGGAGTTAGTACAGTTTTGTCTGTTTTGATGCCAGATGCTGGATGCATTGTGGTTTTGTTTCACTTAGGAAGATCTGGAAGTATGCCTTGCCCAGTTCAATCCATATGAATTATCAAATTACTTGTCTCGTGCCAAGCTGACGCCATCAAGGCTCTGCTTTATTTCAGAAAAACACTCATTCACATATTTATAGTTTGAAATTAATTTTGCTCATGGGTGTGGTGGAATACTGAAATTCTTCATGTGGCTTTAATCAAAAGAGAAAAATACAAACTTTCTGAAGGTGTTGTGGCATGCCTGGGTTTGTAACCACTGCAGGAGCGCTGGAGGGGTCTGTGTAGAGCTCTACTGCCCTCTCCCTTAAGCAATAGGTCAAGTGAGAGCTGGAAGAATACTGCAGTTTGAATAAACTAGCCTTGATTGTTGAGTTGGAATAAACTTCCAATATCCAATTGTATTGGGAGTAAAATAAACTTCATTTTGAAAAAACTCCAGTCACATGAAACAAAAATATTTTTTATGTTCCTAAGTTCATTGTGTGACAAATCACCCAAGAAAGGCCTTTCCTTCTGTCCCATAAGGGAAAAGAGGGCAATATTGCTGTGTTTATCCACACATCATTACTGTGATTTGTACATATTTTAAGTGAAGGCATTTAGTTTCCCTTCCCTTGGGAAGGTGATATCAACAAATGGGTAGCGCTTTCCTTTTCCTGTTGCTGGTGACTTGCCTGCATCTTGCCAGTTTTCATTCCCTTGTTTGTGTTGACTGTGGCATCTGTGTGTGTCTGTACAGATCCACTCTGTGTCGGGGGAAAGAGACCTCAGGGAGAGGACTGGAATGTGCTGTTGGGTCTCTTAAAATGTTGATAAACAGTGAAAAAGTTATGGCTTCCAAATAAATGATGGATGAGCTAGTTGTCCTTTCCCTCTCCCAAGGGAAAGGGACAGAGTAGGGCTTTACTTTCATGCTTAGTTTCTTGACTTTTGATACCATGCATCAACCACGGGGCATATGTTTCCCATATGCTTAATGGCCTATTAATAGATGTAAGTATTTCCATTATGTGTCCTGGGTTCAATGGCGCTAAGTGCTGTGGTTACAAGTAAACCTGGCACTTTTCAGTAGTCAGAGGAAGTGGTTTAATGGTGCAGTGAAAGAAGAGGGTGACCTTCTGTTGGCACAAGTGAGTTTTTGATGAGGTTCTGGATGTGGGTGCTGTGTTGCAGGGCTGTGGGCCAGAATGTGTTTCATGGTCTGTTGAGGCCAGGTTCTGGCACTGAATGAAAATATTTGAGCACTGCATAGGGAAGAAATTGCTCAGAGAAAATGTTACAGAGAACGATTGCTTTTTTACGGCATTATCAAGTTACAGAACTGAATGAAAATTTGAAACAGAAATAACTGCACACATTGAGACATTTACAGATAATGGAAATAGCTTGGTTTTCATAATAATTTTTATATTCTAAGGACTGTTTTGCATCTCTTTCCTGCCTTGTGGTATGTTTTCCCTGTTTTATTTTGGGGGTTTTTTTGCCTCTGAGGTTTTTTCTGGTAAGAGAGTCATGGCCTTTATCCAGTCTTCCTTTAAGTCTCATACAGCCAAAGGATGTCATAAATAGAGTAAGTAGCCTATCTTTGAATTTTAATATGTTTAATCTGTGATGAAGTTGTCCAAATCATGTGTGAATGGAACTGAAAGTCATGTTACACAGTACAAGCACATACTCTTTCAGATCCAATTTTTGTTATGACTGGTGTGTTTGAAGTGCTGAAGATGAACTGAATAGTGTAAGGGAAGTCTTCATGCAGCCAGGGTTCCTTGTAATGAGTGCTCCCTAAAGCATAGTGACAAGCTCACAGGCCATGTAGCAACTGAAAAGGTGTTTAAAATAGCACAGTGATGCTCCTGGAAGATCACTAAATTCTCTGCTGATGAAAACCCCTGCACTGCATAGAGCTCCTGGTGCCTACTTGCTGATAATGGTGCATCTGTGCTATTGATAAAATGATACTCTACTAGGATAACTCTTAACATTTTAGAAGCTGGTTTTTTATTTTTCTCTCTAATGGTGTTTTCTTCCTTCCCTATTCTCATCCACTCAGTCCTGCTTACAAGGTCATGAGAGTGGCCACCTCAGTGAGAGGAACAGAGTCTCTCTTATACTGTCCTCCCTGGTGCCTAGGACAAGGCGTTAAGGGAAGGGTGTAAGACCACAGCAAGCATACAGTATGCTTCCTAGAGTCCCACAGATTACAGTTACAGGACTTAGAGATGTATTCAGAAGATACATCTTGGCTGTATCTTGCATATATACATGCTTTAGTCTCCAGTTTCATGATTACACTCAATTCAGTAATTCCTGCTCTTGCTGCCCAGCAGAGCTCACTCCACTCCAGTCAGCCTAGGGAGTGGAGGGAGAGAAAAGCCTGATGGAGGAGACTGGGCCCATCAGATGGGCTCCAGCAGGAACTGACATCTCACCAGCCCACCTGCCTCCTGCAGCGGGAGCCCAGGGGCCTAAAGTAGCTCTGAAATTTTTCTTGTGGCAGCTGCAGGGGAGGCAAAGAGATCATGAATAGGAAAAAGGTGGAAAGGAAAAGAAAATGCATTCCATGCTATTTAACCTCTGTTTCAGGCATTACTGTTCAGAAATAGAGAATCACCATATCAAAGAGCTCTTTGAAAATCAAAGGGAACAAAAACAAATAGGCTGAGGAATGT
The DNA here is from genome assembly GCA_013400735.1 of Pomatostomus ruficeps. NCBI lineage: Eukaryota > Metazoa > Chordata > Aves > Passeriformes > Timaliidae > Pomatostomus > Pomatostomus ruficeps. The sequence continues at coordinate 44,768 of VYZT01051700.1, read as the reverse complement.
TTTCCTAGTTTTCACAGCAGCTCTTGGTTAACTGTGTTGCAGTGTGATATGCTTCCTTAAGTTATAGACTTGGAAAAGTAGAAGGGCGAAAGTCCTCAAGGTGGTTTTCTAATGGCTATTTTGCACTGAAATGGATCCAGATATCTCTGGGTGATGCACACATCTTGAGAAATTCTGGTCCAAACTTCCATGGTATAAAGTAGTACTTGGAAGATGCAATTTTCCTATTCTGACCTTCAGGCCCAATGACTGAGAACTGTTGGATCTGATTCTGAGGAGCAGTGTTTCAAGCTGATTATATTGTACAGTCCTTCATACATTTGTACAACTGAAAAGTCCCAAGAAAAAAAACTCTTAAAGGAAAATGGAAAACTGCTCAGCAGCTAAAAGGTACCTTTAATTCCAACATTTTAGATTTGAAAGCTTCCGGACACCCCATCTGGTTCCAGCTGTGTAATCTAGTCCATTACTTTGTACCTTGCCAGAATAAACCAAATTTGTTCTTCTTGGGTGTCATTGGGTAAAAAAATGCAGTTTCACCATTGTCTGACAGATGCTAAGTGGTGTTATTAGGGAACAGTGAAATAAATAAATAAACATATTTATTTGTAGGTAGAGCTAGAGTGACATACTTTGAGTATACAGTTTGAGGTCTTTGGGAATTTCCTGTATAATAGTTTACATGAACTGGTAAGAACTTACGGTGTCAGGTTTGTAGAGGAAAAGATTTTCAGTATACATCACCTAACGCTGCTTTGAGAAGGTGGTACAGGATTTGGCTCCTGGTTCCGGATTTAATGAAGCATGTACATTGAAGTAATCTGCCCCCGAGTCTTCAAATGTTTCATCAGGCACAAGAATCTCTTCATCTCCTCCTAGTGGACTGTCTCCTATGATTCAGTAATGTTCAGTGCATCAATTAAAAAGTACTAAAAGCAAAGACAGAAATATTTCTTTCTTGCTAGTTAGATGGTCCTCTTGCCTATGCACAGAAGCAATACCAAAATGTTTGCTTGCTTTTCTGGGAGAAATTGATTTCAAATCTCATTTTTATTCTGAGGTAAGACGTTTGGATGGTGATCTACTGAAAAAAAAGTGGGATTTTTTTGGTAGTTTTGGTTTGGTTTTGTTTATAGTATTAATCCTCTTTGAGGTAGAGAAGGTGGGTATAGTTGGCTGTTTGTAATGATACATCTGTAATTTTCTTTGTCTCACTGCCTGTTAGCCCGGATGAATCCATTCTCCCTTCGGTCAGCTGAGGCTTAGAGAGCAGCCTTCTTGTGTGTGTACAGACCTGTGCTTCCTTCTTCCCAACTTTCTTCCTACTGCTACAGGACAGGATGTGGCTTTTGCTGCATCTCTGACTCCTCCTTTCCTCTTCCAAAATATTTACTGGTTTCTATTACTTCAGCCAACCCAACCTACTCATCCCTCTCCTCTTTCCCCTTGCTAAGGCAGGCAGGTTTTTCAAGCCCTGACTCTGTATCTTTTGGTTTGTATCTACATGTGAAACAAAATTCTGGAGGAGTGTAGGATTCCCGTGTAAGTGCTGACTTTCAGCCTGCGTGTTTGGTGCTATGGGGTTCCACACTCAGCAGAGCTACTCTCTGTTGCCACTATCAGACAAAGGCCTTTCCCTGTACAGGTGTGTCCTGAACTTTGTTCTGCATACAGTCTGTGTCTGATCAGCCCTGACCAGGAGCTCCCCAGTTGGCTGCCTTTGCTGAGAATCCGGTGGTGAATGTATGTCTCCAGTGAGGCAAGGCTTGTGGACAGATAACCTCTTCTTATGAGACCAACCCGTTACAGTCCAAACAAGCAAGCCTCCTTGCCCATCGGTCTGAAGAAGGAGCAGCTTGGTTCATGATACGTGGAAATGGAGAGGAGAAAAGAACACAAGGAGCTGATGCATAAGCCTCGAGGTTCTTGAGGTGCAGCTGGTTCCTGCTCTTACAGACACACAGGATGTTGTGGCCCAGCCTTTTATACTGGGGCACAGCATCCTGTGATCTTTACTGCAGCTGTGCTGCAGGGTGGCAACCACTGCTCAGAGTGGTTCTGGTCAACTCAGTTCAGGTTCTAGAAAAGCACTAGTCAAGAGGGTGGGAATAAAACTTCAGATGTCTAATTTACTTTGAAAAGTATTCTAGTGTGGTTCCTGGATTTGCAGGGTGAATATTGCTATTATGTTTCAAGAACTGTCTAGGTGAAGTGAAGACATATCTTGGGGTTTAGAGCAAAGTGTCGAACCCATTGATGGGTTTTGGCTTTTCTGTGCTTATATCCAAAACTACATTCACCTAATGAAGCAACCCTGGTGAGTCAGTTTATTCACTAAAGTTGTAACGGTGGAATTCTAGATTAGCAAAGAAAAACAAAACTGGTGTAAAAAAGAAATAAAAAACATCAACCAAAACAAAAGAATCTTTTTGACATATCTTTCATGTCAGTACATGTTGGATTTGTACTTCACAATTTTTAAAATTAACTAAACCAAGAGAGAATTGCTGATGTGTATCATCACTGGATGCAGTTCTCAGATTCCTTGTAAATGCGGCTGCTAGCAAGCTTTTGAATGTACTCTTGCAATAATTGCTAAATATTAATCAATTTCTAAGTCTAGTAAATGCATTTAAGTAGGCAGGCAAGGCTCTTGTTTCATGTACTGCTGTTAATTTGTTCCTAGGTTTTTCACCTAGGTTGGCACTATATAGTAAAGATAAATGGCACTACTAGTTAGCTTCCATGGAAAAACAAGATGCAGTCTCCACTTTCCTTGTTTGAGATCTTCCTTTGTCGAGGAAAAATGTCAGATGAAAGCTTGCTGGAAGAAGTAAAAATGTCAGCCATAACACTTAGCAAGCTTGGATTTTTCGTTCTTGATATGGTGGGATTTATGGCACCAGGCTGTGGGCACATCTGGAGCTAAACTGGAGCAGCCAAGCATGTTGCTGTGACTCTGTTTGCAGGGACTGTGCTGTTACAGGCTTCTGCCATTTCTTTAGTAGAAAGGAACTTAACAGTATCAAGTGTATTGTATCGCTAAAGCAGTGGTAGCTTTGCTGTTATTCCCTTAAGATTTTTCTGGAGGATGCCAGAGGTAGGAGAGAGTAAGAGATGCTGCCACCTACAGCATCAGCAAATACCAGATCTGTTCTGGGCACATACACATTTCAGTGTTTCAGAATTTAATTACTAAGATAGTTAGGGATATGGAGCAGTTGTCTGAAAAAACACCTTTTCTCTTACTTAGCTGAGCCGTGGTTCTCATTGGGAGCCATAACTGGAACCTACTGTCAGAGCCTTACATGCCCAAGGGCAGATTTTTTTCAGCAAATTTGAGGAGAAGGGAATTTATGAGGCCAAGTAAAACTGCTTGGTTTCCAATTTAATAGCTTTCAAAGTAATTATAAAAATTTTCTTGTTATTTAGCTTTGTTTTATTCGACTTGACAAAAAGTTCAGTGCAATTTAAATAAGGGAGGGGAATAAGGTCATGTTTTGGGTGTTACGTAAAATATCCTTAAGTTTTTTGCCTTTGAAAATAGGATATATTTTAAACTCCTGTACAGATTGCCTGCTAAGTATAGAGAACTATCAGCTCTTAACAAGCTCTTTACTTTTAGCATGAGGGTGTGTGCTTTTTAAAATGGCTGGCAGAACAAATTGCAGACAGGAGGAGTGAGGGTTTTTTTGTGTACAGCACAGACATGTAGTTATTGGAACAGTAAACTATTGAGAAAGGTGGAGATTTCCCTTACTATTTTCATGTTTCATCTTTTAAAATATAGCAAGATGAAAGGTGTTGTAGTTTCATTTGACTGACAGAATGAGAGTAGTAGTCAAATGTGTTTTGGGAGAGGAGGTTTTCAAACTGTGTCCTCATACATGTGTTGGCAGGGATAGTATGAACAGCCCACTTTATTTTAGAAAGAGTTGGAAGGAATAGATGTGAAACTACATTTTTTGGCGAAGCTGTAGAAGGAATGAAAAGCTGAAAATAGCTGTCTCCCTTGGAATCCTGAATGCTTAGGGAAGGTGATAATAAGGGAAGAAACTGGAACCTCAGCAAAGGCAAATCTGGGGCTTCATTTCAGGGAGGAGAGGAGGTGTGGGGTGTCTACAGTTCAAAGGTGAGACACTGAACATCCACCTGTCTTGGGGGTGGACCTTGTGCTGGTGTATAAGCAGCTGCGAGGCAGCATGGGTTAACCTCAACTTGTTGCAATTATGGAAAGTCTTCAGATTCAAAAACCTCTCTGTTTGAAATACGTCATGAAAATGTTAGTAATTTGATTTTTATGCCTGTATTAACACTGCTCTAGGCTAAGTCTCAAATGGTGACTGACGTGAACCACAGTTGAGGTAGCATGCCCAGGATTGACAGCTCTGATGTCAGTAGTAAGGCAAGAATCCATTTTTTCTTCTTTTTTTTTCTGTAGGAGCTTCTAGGTTCTTCTGAAAGCAAACAAAGTCTCTGGTTCAGGTATACTTGGGTAAGTTCTGGCAAGTTATTCAGTGATTTTTCTGTTCAGCTGCCTCTGCAGAACATTGTCAATGAAAGGAAAACAGTGGGAAGCTCACACTGATGTCTTGTGTGGGAACTACAGAAAAGGGTCTCATTTAGTGCTATTTATATGTTCCTTTGGTAGCTGATGCTATCAAGACATGACTGTGGTTATGTAGGTGTTATCAATAATGAACAATTAGTGTTGTTTTCCTTAATCCTTCTTATGATGCATTGATTTTTTTTTCTCCCATCTTGAATACTCTACCATAAAAAAATCTTTATTAGTTGAAGTCACTAACTCATGACATTTGTTCTGATGTTTCCCTTTCAGCTTAGTTTACTTACTGAGGTTGGAGTTTTGTGAGGAAGACACGTTCACTAATTGGTGACTGTTACTTGATCTCCTAGAAGGGTATAGAGCTCTTCAATCACTTGAGTTTTAAAAAGAAAAAATAAAGGTGTGGGGGAGGGAGAGGCGACAAAACATTAGAAAGCAGGTGGGTATGTTGTTTTGTTTTTAGAGATGTTAACTTAAAAGCAAGAATGAAGCTCATCATTTTAGTGTTGAATCTCTGAAAAATTATGGGGAATAAATAATAAGACGCTTAAGCTAAAATTGAACAAATCCATGCTTAATAAAGAATGACATACATTAGTTAAACAATAAACAGGGTCCGTATACCTTCTTATCCTGTGAAGAAATGTCAGTATTAGAGAGCAACTGATCAATTTTTATCGTGGTCCTGTTAGATGTTTATTTACAAATGTAAAATGTAAGGGTTTTGCGTATTGATTTTTTTCCTTCCTTTAGTCAAATCTCTGCTGTTATGAAAGAATCTTTTAAAATGAGCATCCTGCTTCTGTTAAGAGGATCCTGGAAAAGAAAATCAATGTATGAGGTTGCATATCAGAACATCTAGAAGCATTGACTTAGTAATCATTAATCCTGCATGTAAACAGAAAGAAAAATGCTGTTCAGTAAGACTATTCCTCTTTTCCTTACTATTTGTTATTTTTCAATCTCTGGGAACAGATTTAACTTCTGCAGTTTTTATGTGCGTATATATATATATACACATAAGAGTTCTTCTGAAGTGCCCTGTATTTATTTGTACTTAGAATTCTTCTATGCAGAGTCACAGGAAAGAAAATAATGTGCATCCCTCTGGTTCAGTGGGATTTATTGTCATGATGGGAAAAAGAATAATGGGATTAAGATTAAATAAAGGTCGAGAATTTTACGTTGGCATTACTGCACTGCTGTTGTTTCCTAGTGACCTTTTGCAAGCATCGCTCTTGCCATGCTTTCATTAAACTATGAAAACTCTGAGCTCTCTTCGGGTTCGTTTCTTGTCTCTGAGGTTAACAGGCCATGAGCGCTGTCTATTTCACGCTGCTCTGAGCATTCAGCTTAAGCGAGTGCTGAACCTGGAAGTGTATATTGGAAAACTGGTACTATTACTCTGTTAATTTGTTGAAACTCTGCTAAACAGTACCTGCTAATGAACATTTACACAGGTTTGTCACAGGTGAAGAAGGTATTGTCAAGTGCAGATTTGTCAGTGTTACGTCAGAAACTGGGTTCACTTCATCTATTTTAGGCATTCTGCTTAAATGTTTCAGTTCTGATGAAATCAGTTTTGAGGCTGTTTTATCTCTTTAGCAGTCCAAGGAGATAATTATGAAATTAAGTACCTAATATTTCAGTTACTAAAATGCTTTAACTGGTTTCTTCCATTCTTCTCAGTCCAGCTGTTCTGTCCTTTCATTCCCTTGAGGTCTGTTCCTCTGACAATGTAGAAGTGCTGCCTTCATTCAGGAACACAAAGGCTGATGGGTGCTGTCTAGAGTAATAGGTAATGGAATTGAAAAATATGAGCTTTAGATAGTCTAATTGTTAGAAACCCTGATTTTAGAGTGCGCTCTTTTAGAAGCCTTTGATTCTTAGCTGAAAACTATCATTATATGTCCCTTCCCTGAAGGGATCTGTGTTCAGCTGCTTAATGTTCCTCATTTGTCATCAATAAAAATGTAGTTTTGAGATCCTCCCCCCCAAAAAAAGAAAAGTTTAAATGAAAACTTCCTCCTTTGCTAATACATGTGCAGTGTATTTCAGCAGGCAAATGAAGACAGTTGGTATTTTGAAAATACCTGTAGAGAATCCTGCCATTCCCTGTATGTGCCCTAATGCCTCACTGTCAGGAGAGTGCACAAATTACATTACTGTGCACAATTAGATTCTCTGCAGGAATTCGTCTGACATCTGTCTACCCTCGTTGTCTTGGGCTCCCTTTGAGTAGAGTGGAACAGGCACTTCTAAATTCCTCCTTCAGGAGGAGGTGACAGGTCTGAGAAGTGCCCCTGCTCTCTGCAGAGTGAGTGAGAGGGAAGCTGAGAGTGGCTGGGTCTCAGAGGTGAGTGCCTGTTTACTCAGCAGCTGAAGTTAGTTTGGATCTCACCCTCCCTGGTACACTGGAGGTGCTGTAGGTGTCCCAGTGTAGTGCTCTGTAAGGGTGAAGACAATTTGTGAGCTGCCATCCACTTCATGGTATGCTGGCAGCTGTAGCAGTCACTCCACACTGCTCAGGCTTTGAGGATGCTGGAGAGGCTCAGGAGGGCCGGTTGTGGCCCCTCTGCACTGTTGAAGCTGCTGCCTGCATCCCCAGAGGCAGGAAGCTGGATGCTGTTTACAAGTCGGGTTTACAATTTTTGTTGCAAAGGTTAAGTGCCAGTCTGCTCTGACATTTTCCCCTCTGTAGCAGTGTGTTGCTACTGGTTAGTAATTCATGGAGCCACTGCTCAGGCAGGGCCTTTCTCCAAAACCTTTCACTGGCTCACAAGGATGTAGTCAGTGGGACTTTTCCAGTGGCAGCAGTTTGTTCCAAGCTTCTCTCTTCCTCGGTATGCAGATGGCCTTCCCTGGTGTGTGACTGGAAATGCCCCGTCAGGGCAAGGGAAAGCTGCTTGTGATCTGTGTGACATGTATGATGGGCAGGATGTGGCCAGGAGGCTCTTGGTGTGGTACCGCTGAGCTGGTTGTTGGTAATCACTTCATTCAAACCACTTATCACTTCATTTAAATCTCTTCTTCATTTAAGAAGGCAGGCAAATTTCATAGGATGTTCTATTTCAATTATAGATGTGTTGGTGTGGCATGAAAATATTTGTCACGGTCTTGCTTCTCTGGCTCCGAAAGCTTATTTTAATCATTAAAAGAATTCCTGTTCCATATATACTGTATATCACCATAACCTTTGACTACTGAGGTTATAACACGTGCCACTTCAGCAAACACTGTTTGTGGTGTTTTAGCTTTTTGCAGTATAGTAATTAGAAATATGGGATAGAGGTTATGAAAATTGCCAGTCCCTGTTTTAGAAAAGTCTCTGTAAGGTAAACCCATATATACATGGATTCCAGTGAAATCTGCCATTGGGCAAAACATGTGAGATGAGGTTTGAAAATATTAAAAAACCCCCCCCCAAAAATCATCAAGCTTCAGGCTTTTTATTTTTGTTTTGATTATACGAATTGTTGATCCAGGCGGGGTATTTTTATTGCTAAATTGAGGATAGTCATGAAGACTGAGACTTAATATACTGTATTAATTCTGTTTATTGGACTTTGATATTGGGTACATGTTTTGCTTATTATGTGCTTCCTGGTGAATGTAAGATTACTTTCCAGATACAACTAGGAGGCCACAGACTCAGCAGGCTGTGTAGCCCCCTGCTTTGGAGATGAAGCCATTACTGATGCTCCAAAACGCTGAATAAATGAAACCTCTTTTTCTGCATCATTTGCTAAATGCAGGTAGTATTTAATCTTTGACCAGTTTTCCTGCCAGAGCTACCTTATGTAATTTTTAATGCCTTATTACTGTTATAACTATAATCACTGGGGGACAGGCATGGCCTTTTATCTTGTGCTTCTAATGCACAGTCCAACTCTGAACCAAATATTAAAAACTTCATGCATTTTTTTTTCCTACAATAGAAAGAATATTTATTTCTCCCAAAGAAAAAACAAAATCTATCAAAATAGTATTTTGTTGGAGCCCTTAAAACATGGTTAAACAGCACAGTAAAGGAGTACATATAAAATAAAGGAACAAGGGGGAAATATATCCAAATAAGACCATGGAAGGGAGCATAATCTCTGGAAAGTTAAATTTTAAAATTGCAAGACAAGTATTTTTGAGGAACAAGCTGGTAAAGGCAGAAAAAGAACAGTGAACATGCCACCCTTTATACAGCCCCTGCCAGACTTTGTGGTGGTTGCTAAATGGTCCATGTGTGAAAGGAACAGTCAAGAAACATAAGGCTGTACCTCTGAGGCTTAGTTACTTGCTTTAGTGTTCTGTGTGGAGGAGCCTAAGGGTGTTTCTTGTCCAGGTCTTTCTTAAAATGGAATATACCTTAATCTATTGCTTAAATTTTATTTGATGCTAGAGGAAATTAGCCTTAATACAAAGTCTTAAAAACTCTAGAGAACTGAAGAACGAAAAATGAAAGTTTCCAAGCATAAAACTGAGTGGGCAAAATATGGTATACTGGAAAGAGCCTATAAGCCTTCTGTATGGGGTCAGCAAATAGGCACGGTGGAGTGATTTAGAAGAAGGAGTATGCTTGGCTTTTCTAAAAGATGTTTGTAAAAACCTTTATCAAGGACACTAAACATGTTGAAAGCTCTTTACTGTCTGGTGGATGTCATGATTGATGTGAAAAAGTGTGTGAATACTGAGATAGGATCTTCTGTTGATAAGTTTGAAGAGTAGCTGTGTAAAGAGTAGTCACTAAAGCTTGTTAGAAAAATGAATACCAAGTGACCGAGCAGTAAATGGCAGATAAATTTCAGTGTCCACTGGTACAGATATATGTTGGGGGTAATGCCTGTGGGAGACAATATATAAACAATGAGGTATTTTGAATCACCCAGTAACATTGGGGAAGGTAGTCTTGGAGGACGGCCGGGTTGTGGAGGATGGACCAAACAGTGGGAGTGACAGCAGAAAGTCCTTAAGCTTGTGAGAGTGGGTTTGCTTGGGATCCCTGCACAAGCTTCATGCCTGTGTCTTTACGATTAATGAAGTTGCCTGCAGCTGGGAACAACCTTTTGTTCTGAGTGGTATTTTTGATCATTCAGAAGCTGATTTTCTGTGAAGGTTTTCTATGCAATACATGTGAATAAAACCGTTTTCAAAGCAGTAATTGAGGCTTTTTGATAGAAATATTTCCTAAATATGATGTATGTTTTATTTTTAGAGAGAAACTCTATTAGTCATGTTAGAATTACTGATGATCATTTTAAATAATTTAAAAAACTTGTTGTCTCTCTGGAATTTGGCAGTTGTGAAAAGATTGCCTGTTATAAATGCCTTTATCCCTTGTTTGCACTATGAAGTCTCACATCCATTTGAAAGGTAACTTTCTGCAGAATATATGCAACAAGGAAAACTTTGTCAAGCCTGTCTTTTGTAAAATCTACAGGTTTACTCTGTCTTTTGTCCTTTTTTTCTTGTAAAGATTAAGCATCCCATTTCATAAATATGTAACCATAGTGTAGACTTGCAGAGATTTTCAATTATCTGTTAAAGCTAGGAGTAATTTTGAGAATGAAAATTTAATTATGTAAAGAGTGTTCTCTTTTTTTCCTTATTGAGTATTTTCTGTTTTAATCAGATATGAATGTAATCCTCCATACCAAAATGAATTCTTTCTTATTGGTTTATGTTCAAAGGGACTTTTTAAGTTGTCCTTTAAAATCCTAAGGTGGTTTTAACCAAGATTAAACAACTTGCTTTTTTCCAGAAGCCAGAACTTTGTTTGTTTTTTGAAGCTGATGATGATGTTCTTATTAGTAGTTTGTCTCAAAACATCTGTAGTAATTCCGTTTCTAGAAGATACATTGTCTGGTGCTTCTGAGCAGAAAAGCATATCATTTGTCCTGTAGATAATCAGATGATCTTGTAATTGTGTAGTGGTATAAAGTCAAGTTAGACTTCGGTTTTTGCTTTAGAAGGCTATTTATTCTTACTGTGTTGACATTTTAAATAAAGCAAATGGTGTTTCTGATGGAGTTCAAATATTGTGGCTCTTACTGTAAATGGGCCAGTTCTTAATGAAGTTCCAAGATAAGTGGAGCGAGTGTATTGAAGACTTAACACCATCTAACATTTCCATTTTCCATTCTTGATTTCCCACCCCCCATCAGTTTCCTGCATTTAAATTTGCATACATGGCCTAATATGCTTTTTCTCCCTCTGTCTCTCACCTGCAGGAATGCAATCACAGTATTGTATTTGGTTGTTTTTCATCCTTGTCAAAATGTCCACATCTTTATCTCCTCTCTGTACTGTTATATATGTCCTAGTTGTCCAGAACTGGTCTCTGCAAAGGAAAGCAATCCAGGCATGTCACTTCCATGCTTGGCTCTATTGGTTTCAAGTTCAAATCAAGAGCATTGCTTGGCTGTACTGCAAATCTACATGCTCTCTTTAAATTTTGAACTGCTTGATGAAGCAGTATCTTACTGAAATCTCATTCCTATGTGTCTATTAGATGGACGTATTTTCCCTTCAAATAGCCCTGTGGGGTACAGCAGTTATCTTCTAATTCTTACATCAATTGGACAGGATTGGCACACAGTCTAAAATGCTGGCATCTCTGACTGCATTTTTGCTTGTTTTGTGCACTCCTGTTCAGTCAAGGAGAAACGGAGATCCCTTCCCTGCTTTGCCACATCCCAGGCAACAGCACTTGTCCCCTCCTGGTGGTGAATCCTATTTGTCTCCCTGTGCAGCCCTGAGACAGCCTTCTGCCAGCCCTTGAGCTTGGCTATTATGCCTGTTTTGACTAACCTTAGCCTAAAGCTGTACAGTCTGCTCTAAGTTTGGCTCATTTCATGATGATGCAGACTATTTCTTGTGCTTTTCTGTTTTGACCCACAGAAGAATTACAACATGCAAAAGTACAGTGATATCAAAGAACTGAAGTTTTGACCCTTGAAAATGGGACAGAGTGCTCTGCACCCCTCTAGGCCTCTGGGATGTGCACATTAGGGGAATTTTCACTGGATTACTCTGAAAGATTTACTGCCTTTGTAAACTATTCTGAACTAGGGCTTGAGTGACTGAAGAGAATACAAACTAGAATTTTAAGAGCATGTAGTTAAATCCTCATAATACCCTAACTTTGTCTTCCCACATACACTATTTGCTTCTGTTTTTCTTTTTAAAAGCTTTTTTTGCCTCTGGAGGCTTTCAAAGTGATGCTCTTGCTTCCTTAGGTTCCATATGCCAAGATAGTTAGCTTGGTCTGGATTTTTTTTGTGTGCAGATGATGGAGGATCCTGCTGCATGCTTTATTAACTTCCTCCTCAGTGTTCTCAAACAGATAAGATAAATAAGTAAAATTAAATGGTCTCAGTTGCTCCAAGTAAAAGCCCTTCCACTTTGCCCTGTGGAGTCATCTGTGCCCTTGATTTTGATTCACACAATGATGTTCTTAAGCAAAAACCAGGGCAGTGATTGTCCTCCTGTACCTGGCTCTGGTGAGGCTGCATCTCAAGTCCTGTGTCCATTTCTGGACCCCTCCTACAAGAAAGACATTGAGGGGCTGGAGCATGTCCAGAGAAGGGCAACAGAGCTGGGGAAGGGTCTGGAGAATGAGTCAGTGAGGAGCCTGGAGTCAGTCTCTTTAGCCTGGAGGAAAGGGGGCCCAGGGGAGACCTTATCACTGTCTAAAGCTACCTGAAAGGAGGTTATAGCCGGGTGGGGTTCGGACTCTTCTCACAGGCAACCAGCAACAGGAGTAGAGGAAATTATTTCAAGCTGTGTCAGGGGAAGTTCAGGTTAGAAATTAGGAAGAATTTCTTCACTGAAAGGGTTGTCTAGCATGGGAACAAGCTCCCTTGTGAAGTAGTGGAGTCATCACCCTGGAAGTGTTCAAGAAATGACTGCTTAATTAACAGGATGGTGTTCGGTCAAAGATTGCACTCAGTGATCTTGGAGTCTCTTCCAACCTGAACAATTTTATGATTCTATGAAAAGGGCATACATTTGGATGCATAAAGTTGAAATACTGCAACACATTTAATAGTCTGAAAGAAATTAGTTGTCATACTCAGGCATAGCACTGTATTTAAGTGTATGACTAATTAAATAAATTCAAGCATTAAACAGAATCCTAAATCTGGCACATCAGGTTATGTGGCTTAGGTGTAAGCTTCCCTGATTTAGGCAGGACACCTGTCAGCACTCACCTCTTAGCTTTAAAGAGCTGTGATGTCACCTCCCTCCCATGTGTCAGACAGCTGCCTGCTCCAGCTGTAACCTGCCAAACCACTCCGAGGCAGAGGTGACGGTGCGGAAGTGCTGTGGGATTGGATTTGCTGCTCGGGGTGTCCTTTCCTTTCCTTTCCTTGCACTAGCAGTGCACAGGGTGGCTCTCCCACACCTCTCTGCCTTGCCCAGTCAGTGTACAGTCACCTTTCCAGGGTAGGCAAGGAGCTGAGGGATCTGCTATGCCTTTGTGCAGACGTAAATCCCCAAATAGGATCTGCTGCTTGCAGGCTTGAGCTATTTTGGTTAGGCATACTCTGGATTGCATGTACCTACACACACACACAATTTAGTAATTCTTTTCCCGAGGCCAAATATTTCTACTTCAAGCTATTTTGGTACAGGGAGTAGGATGAAAATTTTCTTACTAAGCCTTTAAAAGTAGTCAGAAAACAACCTAGTATTTTCAAATACCACGCTTGAGTGTGTGGCAGACTTGCTGGGTGAGTAATGCACATGAGTTATCTATAGAATACTCATCACCTTGGTATTGGAATACTAAATCATGCGTGGTGTAGATTCATAGACTCTGTAGGGGCTCTGATGGCTTGTTCTGTCCTTTGCTTCTCAGGTGCCCTGCAGCGTAGCTGTGCTCTGCTGGTGCATTATATTGAGCAGGTGATTCTTTCCCAATGCATTTCAGAGGGGCAGTCTCCACATGAGCATTGCTGCAGCATTGTGGAGGTATTTCTAGCTGTCACAGGCAGCAAGCCAGTCCTCTGAGACACAGCCTTGCATGTGGCTTTTAATGGGTTTCTGCACCTGCACAGAGCCTTCCCGATTGTCGCTGGGAGAGTCCAGCTGTATAGATCCATTGCAGGATAAAGGCACATAGCTATGTGATCCTACAGACCTCCCTCACCCCTGGAGCACATCTGATATGTCAGGTCTACAATGTAATGGTTAATAAGTCATTTTTTTTCCTGTAGAATTTTAAAAGCAGAGCTGTGATACTTCAGGCTGCAAATACTTACAAAATTCCTTACCAAATTATGTCTTGGTATGGTAATGTCTTAATTTCTTTTAAATAAATTGACTCCCCAGGAAAAGCTGTTATACTGAGAATGAGCTTCATTTGTCATTTACAAATAAGTGAATTTCATAACAGCTTGAATGCCTTGTGTTGAGCTGCTTATTTCTGATTTAATGAATAATGGAAGGACTGGAGGACACTTCATGGTGGGTTTTTTGTTTTGTTTTTTAATTGCATAATTTGATAAACCTAATAGATTTTAATAATTATGAAGTCAGAGGCAACCTCTTGTTGCCCAAATCAGTATCCCACATGTTGTGAAACAAATAAGTGTAATCCACACTTCCTCAAGCCAGTTGACTAGGGCATATATATAAAATTATGAAGATCCATTCCACTTGCAAAAAATTGGGTATTTTTGTATGGAAATTAGATTCTGAGCACCAGAAGGCAGTTATCAAAAATACCATTTGCTCGGCTGCTGTAAGCTGGCCCAGTTCCTCCCCTATGGCTTGGATCTTGAAATGAAAGCAGTACAGTTACTTCTCACACTGCTGTGTTTCCAATAAGATACGTAGCTTTCCTGATTATCACTACTTAAATGTGCCTGGTTTGGATGGCCCTATTGCCCTAGGAAAATAATGCCCCAGTATGTTGGTTATTTTTGTTACTGAATTTGAAGCGGCTGTAGTGTAGAAGCAATAGCATCCAAATGATCTCCTCTGCTATAATTATGTATAGTAGATGAGAGCCTAGTACTATGCACTGCAAAAGGGAATTTGTTCAGAAATTGACTGTAAAGTGCTATGAAAACACTCCTTTAGCAAAGAGGTAATTTTCTTTTTAAAGGACTGTGTGAAGGCTCACTCCAAATTAGCTACATTAAGGTAATCACAATATTCACCAAGTTAAAACAGTGTATGTTTTGTGTACAGATGCTCAAGGGCATCCTTTTGTGTTGAAATGATGGCTGCAGGACTAGTGACTGAAAGAATCCTTTTGTTGTGGGTGGTTTTTTTGGTGTGGGTTTTTTTGTTGCCTTTTAAAAAATTTTCACTCTGATGTTATTTATAAAGAAGGAGCAGATCTGCGGAGTTGACTGTTCCTTCACCTTGCTCTCAGTGATGTAGTACAATAAAGTGAAGCTTTTAACTGGCCTGTGAGTTGGGACCCTGCTGCTCTGGGTGTGGTAGCTCCTTTTGCTCCCTGAGCCAGTAATAAGCTCCCTGAATTGTTCTGCTCACTCAGGTCTCACAACTAACCAGAAGAGCCGTTAGCGCCTGCAGCCAGCCAGCCAGCATGGACCCCCGAGCCATTCCCCTCTCCTGATCCCGTTTATCAGGGGGAAGTTTTTTTACATCTTTACAAAGCTTTTCTTCTCAAGCAAGCCTGTCGCCCTCAGTTCCTGAGCATTGCAAGTGGCTGTGGTGCCCAAAGACTTAGTTTGAAAAGTGGTCTATGAAATGGAAATTATGATTGTTTTGTCTGTGTAACATGGTGAGATGTTGTTTAGAAAGTGGCAAATAAGGCTTTAAAGCTTGAAAGCAGAGAGATTTGATGATCCAGAAATGGTAGCTTTACAGAATTAAATGTCCTTGCAGATGAGTAGAATGAAAAAGGGAAGAAATATTCCTTAAAAGGAGTTCAGGGACTGTAAAGTCAAAACAGCTTTAGCCAAGGATGAGAAAGTGAGATGATTTTCCAGTATATCATAGTTATAAACTTACTGGTTTGTTATATCTGAATGACGTAATAGTTTCTATTTATAATTTTGAAATTGTTATCAGTGATTTTTTATTGAAAGAAATACACCGAACACTTTAGAAAGAAATACATATTGGACTTGCTGATTTTATAAGTAGAAACAAAAAATTCTTTAGTCCAAGGAGGCAGTGAGCAAACTTGGGAAGATCCATTTGAAGTTAAGGTTTATGGTTCTTACACTTAAAAAAAAAGGAAGTCATCTGCACCTTTCCACCTCTCATGGAATGTTGCGGTGTGCTCTGGCCAGTTTCGGTCTGTTTCATGGCCAGGCTCTGCTATGTACCCTCCCCCCCTCGGAATCGGTTCTCCACCCCATGGAGGGCTCTGTATTGTGTAATCCTACACAAAGCCGNCCCCGCCCCCTCGTGTCTGTATTTATGTAACTGTAACTCCCCATGCCGGTGCTTCCCTGGCACGACACCTGTGCCGAATAAACCATCTGGGAAGCCTCTCCGCCTGTCTCTCCTTCTTTGGCGCGCCTGGACTATTGGTGGGTTGGGTGAACCCCTACAGGAACTTTGCCAGCCCACCCGTGCCTTGGAGCAGCCCGGCAGCCCCTGAAACCGCGGACGGACGCTCAGTGTCCCCCTGGAAAGCACCGCAGTAATGGAAAACATAAAACCAGATAGGTTTAGAATTCTGAGTAACGCCACAAGATCAGCCAACTTTAGTCATAATAAAAAGGATGCCCAGTACGTCAGCTATGTATCCTTGAATCCTTTTGGGTAAAAACTTACTGATGTTGTTCTAGTTTGGGTCAGGTCATTGCAAGGATATTCACATATGCCAAATACTTGCAGATTACTTCTATATCACGTTGGGGTGTGTTTAAGTTTTAAGAACTAATCAGGAGTACTTTGTAAAAACTAACATTCAGTCTTTTCTTTAAGGTAATTCTAGTGTACTGACATAGCTTTCAAACTTCTTAAACTTCATTTTTACACTTTACTTGTTCCTCAAGCAGTCAAATATCAATGCCTATATATACCTGAGGTGGAAGGCAAGCTTGCAGAAAACACTTCAAGTTGAATTTCACTTGTTCTTCTGATTGCCACATTCCCTTTAGCCAAACTGTTTCAACTGATCTTGCAGAGATGGTGTTAGTATTCTAATAGCTTTAATTATTACAGTTAAAAGTTAGTTATTTATTGAAGAGTATTTAACTAGGTATAACAAATTAATATTCTTTTAAGTATCCTCCTATATACATTTTGATTAAGATATATCTTGGAAGTTTAAAAATAGAGGCATAGGTATATTTGAGAATCAATTAGAACTTGATTTTATGGAAGTGTTACATTGAAATATCGGTGTCCACTTTTTATATAGGAAATCGTGTAATCTAGAATTTTGAGGCATAAAATTCAACAGATGGTTTCTAAAAGCCCTGTATGATTTAGGATTAGTTTGGGTTTTAATTTTGTAGCTGAATAATAATCCCTCAGTGAAGTTTGAATGATGGTGGGGGGAATCAAACAGAGTAATTCTTAAACTTTGAGTAAGAACAGGTTTTCATCAGAGGATTTATATCCCATTTCTAAGTTTAGACTATTTTTATTGATTATTTTATTATTAAAATAGTAGTGAAAGCTGTATATTGACATCTGGATACTGATTAATAACTGACATTTTTTCATCAACTATTTCTGGACTAATTTGGTTCGAAAAGAAAATTAGACCTATTTTCCCAGTCAAGTGACTACAAAACATTTTTCTGATTCTTGTCAGGGAGCAACTAGATAAAGTTCTATAAAACGTCAGCTTTGAAATATTTATCTTTTAGTCCTGTATAATTAATTTGTTTGCATTGATTCTCTGTTCTATTGGAAATCAGAGGGTCTCTTAGTGTAAGGTATACTGGAGAAAATTATGTTTGCATCTTTCATAAATAAAATTGACAATAGCAGCTAATCTAGTCAATTACTGTAAGGAAACTAGTGCTCTTTTCTACTGTCATTTTAAGTCTGTCATGTCTTAATACCGATTAAATAAACAGCAGTGTGCTTTTGTGTTGTGTTACAATAATGCAAAAATATGAGAATTCTTTGACTTACAATGAACACAATTGCCTCAGATCGTTTTGGTGCTTGTGACGAGGCTGCTGTCCTGCTTACAATACTCCAGGACCCTGCTGCAGGTCTATTCCTAGAATTTTAGTAGAAGAGCATCTACCTCTTGTTTCTGCCCTTTCATCTGTGCTGCAGCCTGGTCTTTTGCTCACATCTTTCTTCTGCCCCACTGGGTATCAGCAGGCACTTGCTTTTATTTTCCTGTTCTTCCTGTTGGAGACCAGGCATTAACCTGGAGAAGAGAAGGCTTGGAGGACCTCATCACCATATTCCAGTACTTAAAGGATGGCTACAAAGAGGATGGAAGCTCTGTCCTCACAAGCAGCCACATGGAGAAAGCAGAAAAGGAATGGTACCAGGAGAGGCTTTACCTCCATAAAAGAAATTAAATTTTTTTTCAGTGACAATTACCACTGTAACAACCTTCCGAGGAACAGGGTGGAGGCCGTATCACTGGATGTTTTCAGGATGGGGTTGGACAGGATGTTGGATAATCTCATGTGGGCTCCCTCTCCCATGGAAGATTGGACCAGGTGATCTTTTGAGGTCCTTTCCATCCTGGACAGTGCTCGGATTGAATGAACCTACAATCCTGCCTCACCTGCAGAGCACAAACTCTAGAAAGCAACAAGCAAATTACATATTTGCAATACCAAAACTGGAGTTTTGGAGTAAGAGCTGACGTGTGATTTTTGTAAGGAAAGCCCATGTATGGTTTCTCTGTGAGGCCTGGAGCTGCTCTGGGCCGGGAGCAGCAGCCTCATGGCTGGCAGGGTTTGTGGCAAAGCCCATGGGAAGTGTCCAAACCAGCTTCCCCTGTGAATGGAGTGGCTGGGTGCTGGGGAGAGACTTGATAGTCCTGAAAAATGTCTGTTTTCTGGCTGCGGGCTTCTTGAGCTTCCCAAAACAGCGAGCACGTGTGGGGTGCGTGGGTTGGCTTGCCGCGGGCATGCTGGAGCGTGCCAGCCACCCCTGACAGCACAGTGCTGCTGGCACTGGCCCTGCCAAGGATGTCTGGTCAGCCCCAGCAGCCCCTCTGGAGCTTCCTGGGGCAGTTTGCGAGTCAGGGGAGATGGATGTGATGGTGGGGGCAGGACAGGTGTGCTGAAAGCCGCAGGGCTGCGGGAGCAGTGTGCTGGATGTGGCAGACGGTGGTCTGTTCGAGGGGCAGGGTTTGAGGGGAGGCAAGAGCTTGTGCAGATTTGTGCTGAGCAGTGGGGAGGTGTGGGATGTGCCAGAGCAGGGGCGTATGTGCATAGGCAGGGCGTGAAGGCAGGGAGCTGGTTTTGGTGTAACTTGAATTATTTCAAAAAGGGAGAGGAGATTATTTATTTCTTGTTCTCTCTTTAATCATAAGAGAGGAAAACTGCTTAGAATGAGGAGAAACAGCAGAACTCAGCATGCTGGTAGTCTCTACAACCTAATTCCACAAAGGTGGAAACAGGTAATGAGCCTAGTAACGCTTCTCAGAAACATTGTATACATGCTTGTATTTTTCAGGTATGTGTATAAATGCAACTTGTTTTCTTTGCTAAATAAAGTCTAAAAATAAACACAAGGTAACACAACCACTGAAGCTTAAGGTGTGTATTGTTCTTTACACATCAAAATTCTTAACATGGCTATAACCTGCTCAGTGCTGCCCATTTGGCCAGTCTGCCTTGCACAAGGAGGTTGTGGCAATGGTTTTTCTATTGATATTTGAGAGAACATTCCTGCCCTTAACACTGTTTCCAAGCCAGATGGCTCACCAATTTTCAAGGTTAAATAAGCCTGCCATGAGATCTCCAATGAATAAACAAACACAAGAGGTGTTGGAAAAGATGGATATTCACACAGCACTATTATTTATCACTCTGCTTATAGAAAACTGTTCCAGTTTTCATGGTTTTTGTTTTTCAATTTCTGTCCTCCCTCTTCTACCATATATATGTATGTGGGGGGAATCTTATCTATCTAGTCACACATAAATCTTTTTCTAAATCTCACTGTTTACTCTTCATGCTGTAAATCAATCTAAAATGGCTGAGACAAATAAATGTAAGAGTTAATCCAGTTTTTGGTTCTTCATATAACAGTCAACACTTCTGACAGAACTCTGCCATCAAGAAAAGTAATCTTGAATTAATGATGTGCTCACTATATATTTTTTGCCTAGAAAGACAGTATTTACAGAGTGCTACTCACTAATTCTTCTGTAGAAGTTAGTTTTGTATAAATCACAGTAACTGACCTATTAATTTTTCACAAAGTGTAGAAAGTGCTTAGAAAAAGCCTGCATCCACTTCCAGTGAGAGGAAGGAAGCTTAGTTGCTGACATCACTAGCTGGAGATGTCTTTGTCCAAAGTAATTTTTAGTGCAATTGAATAGCCTCTGTTCATACACTTTTTATGTTCATGAGAGGAGGGAAACATATGATCTCTTAAAATAGTGTTTAGGAATGTTGTCTTTGAGATTATCCTGCTGTTTGCTTAAGTGGTTGTCAGAAACATCCTTAAGAACTCCTCTTCAACACAGAGAAGGAAATCATTGTGGCTTGGCTGCAGCAGTGGCAGTTACAGACAAGACTCAGGAGAGGCTGTACTTTACGTTTTATTCAAAATAAACCCTGCAGAGTGTTTTCTGAAAACAACTCTTAGTGCTGGCTGTGGTATTACAGTTGAAAAAAAATAATGGTTTTATTTCCCTGCTGTTGTTTTTCTCAGCTGCACTGTGCAGGATATTGTCTCCCATCTGGATAGATCTTTATGATATTAATAATGGGAGTTGTTTGCAAAGCAGGCTGATTTCATTTTCACCTTGAATGCTTCCTATTTTCAAACTGAAACCTTTCCGATTTCTTCCTGACTCTGTCAATTTCAGACCTTGCTGTGTGTGTTTGTATGGGGTTGTCCTGTTTTGTTTTGTTTTCATTAATATGTGGATCTTTAAGTGGGTTTTGATAGACTTATCACCTTGGACTTCTAGAGCTGCAGATTTTATTAGGCAAGTAGCCCTGATCTTTTAGCTGAACTACCATGATGGATTACATGGGGTAGGAATCTGCCCTTCAGCAAATGTGTGTTCAAGACACCCTTCATCCTAAGTCTTGCTTTTTAAGAGCACAACATAAAAGGGTGGTCTATTTCATCACTCAAAACCTGGTGATTCTCATTGACATTCCAGCCTTTAGTTTGGGGAAATGTTGATGAGCAGTATGTCCAAAAACTTAGGAAGAAGGGGAGAAGTTAATACAAAGTGAGGTGGGGGAACCCAAAATATTTTCACATTTTCTTTCCCCTAAAATTGTTTTTATCTGATCACTTTTCACTCATTAAGCAGGAGCAGCTGCTGGTTCCTTGGGATGTGCATTATGGAGCAGAATAATTTTTCCTTCCCTTCTGTTAGCAGCTGGTGGCCTCTGTGTGGTGATAAAACGTATGGTTTGCTGACTTCTGGTTACTTGTACACCAGCAGCCATTTCTCTGTGTTAAAATTGTTAATTTATGAACATCTTTTACGTATAAAGTATTTGACCCAGCATGATCATAGGCTTGGGTGGCAGGCATGTGTTGCTTATTAAGATAGAAATAGAAGAATGTAATAATGCCAGTTTTAAACACTTTAATTTTCTGTCAAAAGTACTTTATACTTTATAGTCTTCTGTTAAAAAAACAAGAGAGAGAAGTAAATATCACTATACAAAGCTTGTTTTGTTTAAACCAATTCACATAACAGTGGCACTTGACGAGACATTTGTGTTTAAAAATACCTGAAACCTGGTACACTACTTGCTATTGACATAGCTATTGTTTTACTCCGTTGTTATCTAGTGGGCAGACTAATTATCACCCTATTGCCTTTTTTTTTGTTTGTTTAACTGTTGTTGTTTTATGTGGTGAAAAGTTATCCTATTTTATGTCAGTTAGTGATTCCTGGAAGCCAGACATGGAAAAGAGCGTGCAAGGATGAGAAATACAAAGGATCCTGGGAGAAAGTCGGTGTTTACTGGTCCTGTGCTTTTACAGGGCTGTTCAGTGACGGTGTGCAGCCTGTGCTCTCCCTGTACAGTGAGGGAGGCCCTGGGCTGCAGTAACAGAGATGTGCAGTTGAGCACTTGGATGGTTCTGTCTTGTGAAACGAAGGAGTAATGCAGGGTTTGGTGCATCGGCGATAGTGCAGCACAGTTTGTGTGCTCTCTCCCAAGGCTGCCGCGTGGGCATAGCAGTCCCGTGCCTGTCGGGTGGTCAGCTGAATCCAGGGATCCGTCTGGGAAGAGCAGGAGTTGAGCTGGAGACGGGGCTGCCAGCGACTTAACCCAGAGGTACAGCGAACCTGCCAGCTCAGTTTGGGTCCATCCCTATGGCATTGGCCCCTTGTCCCGACAGAGGTGTCTTCAAGGGAGTGGTGTCCTGTGTAAAAGCCCTTCTCATAGAAGAGTTACCGGGGGGGGGCAGAGAGGTGCGAGGTAACTTCGGTGTTCACCCGAAACTCTCCTGCTGCCCAGTGGATCCATTCCCGTGGAGGGGGTCAGGGTGCTTGGACCTTGGCGTTTGTGGGGACTCCTGAGATCTTGGTGTGTTTCCGTTTTTGTTTTGCTTGCACATTCCTTTGGATTAATCCCTTCTGTTGTCCAGTGTCTGTGCAGTTTGTAAACAGTATAAATTCGTAATTAAGGGGTTTCTAAGTAATTTTTAATACCTTTAGCAACTATTTATCACTTCTAATTTAGTTTAGATTGCATAATTCATGGAAAATTATTTCAGTCATTCATATGAAATTTACCTGCTACAGCCCATTTATTTTTGAGGTAGAACATAAAAATAGGACATGTTTATATGAGGTAAATCCTAAGTAACTATATTGCAAATAGCAAAAAAAAGTGATGAAAAGAGTTGAATAAAATTGGTAGATTGCTGGAAGATAAAAAAGTTAGTCCATTGATAATTGCATGGTGTTTCTATAATTGTGTTGCACCCTTGCACCAGTTTATGCCTGACGTATAGCTGAGAAGATATTTTTTAAATAAAGGCTTCTTTAGTTTTGTAGGATCCAGAATAGGAATTGTTTTAAATACTTGATGATGTTCATGGTATGAAGAAAGTTTTGTATGTGTCTGTACTCCGTAGCTGTAATGTCAGTTCTGGCAGCCCGAGAGGTGAATGGTCTCACTGGAAATCACAGTGAGACATTAAAGATAAGGAGTAAATTGTAAGTAGATACCCAGACATTTAATTACTGTACAGCAAGATTTAATGATGCAAATGTCAAGAACTGAAGTACTACATAAAACTAGAACATTGTTACTGGTTTTGTAACATGAAAAGAAAAATAATCAAAGAACATAGTTAAGGATTTAATGTTGACATTGGGGCAGGGAAAGGTGATGAGACAGCTTGTTACAAGAATTAAACCAGGATTATTTTGCTATTTTTTGGTGCAAAATTTTAAGCTTTTGAGTGTAAATTCCTACATTTTGATGCTAAATAAAGCTATGTTTGTTTTATTTGCAGCATCAGTCAGGTTAAATTTTCTGCCAGTAATTGTTTTATTAAAACCATAACTGCAACACATCAGAAAGGGGGAGAGAGAGGAACAAAGAATAAGAGAAAATTAAAAAGTAAATTTTAAACAGAAAATACCAGCTAACCCACGTACAGGCTAATTGTAGACTTACAAAGTCTAAACACACATTAGAAGGAATTAAGCCAACTGGCTTCTTATCTTCCAAAATGTATAATTACGTTGTATTACAAGTAGATAATTTAATTGCTAAATCATCATTCAAGTGTTTTCAAAATTAATTAGAACAAAGTATTGCCTGCCAAGCGTATGCAACCTTCAATTCCTTGCATTCATCATGCATTTATCTCTATTGAAGAGCTTCTTTTTATCCCCACGAACTCATCCACACCACGTGTTGCTAGACTATGTCATAACATTAAATAAATCTGTGTGCCAAGAAAGAGTCAGGCTGCATGATTAGATTCGGTGGATTCAGTGTGGCATCTCACACAGGAGAAAGTTGAGTGGCAATTCAGCCATCATCAGCCTTAATACATTTATGATGATGTTCACTTGTGCAAATAATTATCTTTGTTTCCTTTTAGAGCTCAGTATGTTTCAGGCAAATATTTTTTTCAAACCTATCTGTCAGCCTCCAGTTTTTTAGCTAAACAGTGATGTTTTGATAAACTGCAAGCACTCAGTTTCTCATTCTGCTTTTTATAAATAACCAAAAAATTACCACTAAAATTATCCTGCCATTATTGTTGGTCAGTTTATCTTGGCAGTTTAACATTGTGACATTGGGTAAGGCTTCTTTTACAGTTCTCATCTTAAATGTTGTCTCTGCCTTTCTTTAAGCCTGTCAGTTTAAATGTCAGGCAGTTAATTAGATGCTCTGAATATCAGTATAGCATAACATCATATGTCTTTTTCCTGAAATATTTAAACTGTGTTTAAATTTGTTTTTTGACTAATCTGTGTCCTCTCATTTTTTTTGTTGCCTTTATTCTAGGTAAGTTATTCAGAAAATGTGCAGAAGAAGATAGAGATTTTTCTCTGAACTATTAGGTTATTAAAAAACATAATATGCAGATTTCTGTATTTGTTGTTTCTAGAAACTTCTGTGAGTTTTGATAGATTTTCTTGAGTTCTTGTGGGTTTTCTTTTTACCCAAGGCCATCGTGTTGTAAGTAGCTGGAGGCCTTGAAGATAGAAAGCCTTTATTGATCTAGGGCATCATTTACTTAATATGCTCTATTTCTTGAGGCATGCAAATGAATAAGGATTTTGATTCAGGTTTTAAGTGTCTTGCTATGATTTCAAGAACTCAGTTGTCTGTATTTCTTCAAAAAGAAATTAAATGTAGACGATCACACCTATTTGTCTGTCCATCATTCTTTCTTCTCACCAATAATTAGCTGTTGAAGCCATCAGTCAACTTCAACCAAATTTGACAGAAATGACAGTCTAAAGGATACTACATTCCTGCAAACATGATAAAGCCAGAATACAGTAAAAGCTCACCCCTATATTACATGACCTAAAATTCACCACTTTCAGGGGAGAGTTTATGAATGACCCTGATCTCTGAGAACACTTCAACAGAGAATTTGGTGTCAAGGCACAGCCCTGTAAGAAATGAGGTTTTTTAATGCCCTGCAGAGGGTTTTTTGAAATCACTTGTTTGAAGAATTTAAATTATCAGAAAAATAAAGATCTGTGGGCCAGAATTCTAGCTCTACCCTTACATATGAATGAGAACAGAAATTTGCTTTGCAAAGTGCTACAAAATTGTGTCCAAGAGTATACAGAGGCAGAAGGAATAAAGTAATAAAAAAATTTTGCCTTTGAACCAAATAGCTTTTCTCATACTGTGGTGGAAGACACATACCAGCCTTTTAATAGATGTCTGTCATTTTGGACAAATATAAACTACATTCTTTTTTTCCTTAAAACATTTAAAATCACATTCTGCTTGTTTTGTGCTCAGAAAGCATCTGGATACTGATACTGAATTATTTGCTCTAGCACTTACATGCCAGCTTTGGATTTTGTTCTGAATCAAGTCAGTCTTCTCTAGGTGGCTGAAGGATCAACAGAAATACTTTTAGAAGTGTTGTTCTATAAGTACCTGTATTTTCTTAAAAAATAATGTACTGGGCCAGTGTCTCTGGTCTCTGAGATGAATTCAGGTAACAGTGAAAAGCGAACACAGTGCTTGCAGAGTGCTTGTGGATGTGCAAGAGCCTCTTTGTGTGTGAAGACCCTAAAATGCCCGTGCCATGGGAATGCCAGCTGAGTGTCCATAGCTGTCCCCTGGTGCTGCAGTGCCTGCTCTGCACAGGGCTCCCCCTGAGCCAGGGCAGAGGCAGACTTGTCAGGGCAGTGAAAACTGCTCCTTGTGGGCTGTAGTGTTAACTCTGTCTCTCGGCTTGTTCCTCTGCGGGCCACGGAGGTCACAAAAGAAGGTAGGAGCCACCAGTGCAAACCGGAGTTTCCCTTCATCCTGTGTAGTTTTGCCACACATCACTGCGAAAGTTTAGATGAACTTTGACAGAAAATACTGAATACAAGATCTGATCTCTGTGCTAAGCACTCATTACTGCAAAGCTTAGTGACCCACTATGTTTTAATTGGCCTCTTTGTCTTGGCCTAAGTGTGCTGTCAATCCTGAATTCAGTGTATGTTTTCATTTTAGGATATAATTTACGCACTTTTCATACAGCTTAGTCACTTTATAGTCTGATTTATCCTTTAGTTTTATGGATTTTTGTAAATCTTTGTAAATGCTCCAAATTCTTACCCTAAAAAAATCCCAACCACCTTCTTTTTGAGACTTGAAAAATCAGTGGATGCATAATCCACTCATCTCTCTTGTGTAGAAAACTTTGGGTTTGGTAAATTATCCTTATTATTCTGTAGATTAAAGGCTTCATGAATAATGTGATTTGCTCTGAGTTTGCATAAACAACTAATACAATTTATAGCTGGAACTCAGTGAATAATCCTCTGAGAAATTACAGATTAAACAAAGATTTACCTTTTGCAATGGTAAAAAGGCAGACTTAATCTTTTTTACATTTGTTAAGGTATTGAATCTCCAAATAAATTCCACTTAAGAACATCGGTTCACATAACTCTTTCAAGGGATGCAGAAATTTTCAGCCTTATTTGTGTATCAGTCCATCTCCGTGCTGTCTCTTGCCCTTGAAAAATAGTATTCCAAGTACTAACCTAATAGATCCAAGGTCTTCTGTTTCCATAAAATGCAAACATTTTCAGAATGGAGCAGGATTTAGGCAAGGGGGGTGGGACCCAATATGTCTCAGGTCTCACTGTTCCTTCACTGTGCTGGCCTCCTCCAACAGGCTGCACCAGCCCCATGCACAAATGAGGTTGCTTGGGTCAGTGTTAAGGCAGTCTCCACTTTGGGATATTTCCTAGACTTCTAGAAGCTCCAAGTAATTCAGACCCTTTAATACAGTTCAAGGGTAAGAGTTAAATGAGGTTCTTGCTTTTGGAGCCTTGCCGTTCAGGGGGCTTGATTGGTTTCTAACAGAGACAATTAACACTTTCTGTGCACAGTGGCCAATTTTAAATAGTTGGACCAAGGACAGTCATTATAAATGATCGTACAGAGATGCATACATTATGTGCAAAAGGATGTATGTAAATGTAATATTTTTGTTCTGAGGCAGGGAGGTTGCCAGCACATGGTTAGGCCTCAGCAGTGTCTTGTAGAGGGACTTGCATGCACTGAAAGCTTTGTACTTGGAATTCCCTGAGGGTCAGAAGCTCACAGCTAAAGGACAGATAGAAAAGGAAGCAGAAGTCCCAACAAGGACATGGTAGGCTCTTGATGGAAGACCTAGAATGATTGGATTCTCAAATGAGATGAAAAGTTCATGTTCTGGATTTAAAAGGGTATTTGGATCCCACCACTAAATTATATGCTTTATTAAGAATTATATGTAGGATCCAAGACTGGGGGTTGCAAAAGCAGGAGTTGTATGGAATACATTTTGATGAATTGACCATAAACATACTTAAAACTGTATGTCCATACATAATGTTATAAATATGAACTAGGCTGATATGGTACATCTACTAAAATGCAAGAAAAAACATTAAAGCAAACATTTAATTGTTTAAGCTTTTCTTCCCTATGAGGACTTAGTGTGCATGTTCCTAGAATAAATTGCTTTGATTCTGGTAGTCAATGGGAGCTATCCCTGAAATAAATAACTGGGAAATATAATTAGTGTGAAGCACAGCAAAAGTAACATTTTAGCTGTTGCTTCTAAACATAGTGAAGTCCACAGAGGATGAAGTTCACTTGATCATGTGTGCTGTGGATTAATCTGCTTTGCTTTTTTTTATTTTGGAAACTTTTGCCAAATCACAGGAAAAATGTGCTTTCTGCATCTGATGCTGGTGCTGTTTCTATTTGGAATAATACACTGCTTCAGCAATGTGTGAGGTGTGGGTAGAGCAAAGTGGAGGTTATTTATGTTAGTCCTTGATAACTGCATGTCATGTTAGTAAGTCATCAACACTTTTTTTTGGTAGAGATATATATAAATGAAAAATTGCAAATGAATTCTTCTTTTGTTAACTGCTTTATATTCACTTTCCTCACCACAAAGAACAGAACAGAAACATCCTGAAACTTTCTCCAAATCTTCAGTCATGGAGGACAGAGTATAGTGATAGATGAAGGTAATATAAAAAACTTAATTTTACTATCTAGGGAAAAAGAATTTAGACCAGCTGTGTTAATAAAGGACATGCTGGCATCACCTCCCACCTCCTTCAGCATTGTTTGGAGCCACGTGTGTTTTCTTGAGTCTCTAACTGCACCTTTGCTGCAAGTCAGAGCAAATCCCAAAGCACCAGTGTGTCTTTTGCAGTTTCTATTAATTTAGACTTGAAATGAAAACAAAGCTAGTAAAAGGAATCTGCAGAACCATTCCTGTACATACACGTGCAGTGATAAATTTAAGGTCTATACTGTGCTGTACAAATTGCCAACTCTGAAATGCTCGTTCACCAAACCTCTGTCTCCGAAGTGTGAGCCCTTTATTTGTTTGTTTTATAATTTCTCCCGTGATTAAATTTTTTTTAAGGAGAGTTTATAAGAGCATACTGACTAATCTCTGTCATTTTTACTTCAGGCTCCAAAAGAAAACTTTCTGGCTGAAGGCGGTTTAGAAGCAAGCTGTAGTTTTTGTCATGCTTTTGTTTTGGTACCTAGACATAGATGTTACTTAAGAGTTTGATTATAGGACTTTTTTTAAAATCTTTATTGGCTGGCCCATCTGCAGGCAGTCACTTTACTGCAGAGACCTATGGCCTGCAAAAAGGTCACAGTGGAAGGCATAATGTACAGAGACTGTTGGGGCATCTTCCAAAATGCTGTCCTGTGACCCTTGAATCAGCTGGAATTAGAGATTTGCAGCTACTATGGACTGGTGCTGTGAGAAGGAGCTCTGGGAGCACAATAGTGGCCTTCAGCAGTGCACTGTCGTGCCTTGAGCTGGGCAGCTTGACATGCTCCAGTACCTGCCACGGTGGGAAAACCATTGCAACTTTCCTCTTGGCCATGAAGCAAAGTTTTAACGCTGAGTGCTGGTGTGGGGGCTGTGGGGGGAGGCCTGGCCTGTGGGTGGAGTGGAAGGTGTTTGCAGTTGTGTGGCCAAAGAGCCTGAGCATGAAGACAGGAGCTCAGCGCACTGTGTCCCAAGTTACCTGGGTGCTCACATCGGGGAAGCTCTGTTTCCTACAGACACTATTGGCAAGTACTGGCTCCTGCACCCCTTGGTTTTAAATCTGCAGCTTGGGGTGCTGCAGTGAAGGTTTGATCAAATGTTCAGCAAGTAAGGAACCCTCAGGAAAATGGAGTGTGGTGCACCCAGCTGTGCTCAGCTCCTCACCCGCCTGAGGGCTGTGCAGGGCTTCCACTAAAGCTCTTCCGACCTGGATATGGGAAAGCACCGCGGTGCTCCCTTCGCTTTGCTGCCTTCATGCACTTCAGCTGTCACCTGAGAGTGTAGCCCAGCAGTGACATTTGTGAAACCACCAAAGCATGAGATCACTGTTCAGTGCCACATACCAGCAAAGCCAATTAACTTGAACAGGAAGTGGGGTTTAATGTGCATTTGGGGATTACAAGCTAGCTGGAGGTGGGAGAAATGGATACTTACAGTTCCCATCTGGTCTGCTCATGCTAAAAATATCTGAATTTCTCAGTGAGGTGCCAGTTTTTTGCTAAGCTCTGGTTATCTAATACCTAATAATCGATACGTAACATCAGCAGGTGTTGATACATAGATGTGTATTATCAGTCCAGAAGCACTTTTAATCAGGAATTGAATTGTGCTAGACTACGCCATACACATAAATACAGCTATAAATGTTCACGTGTGTTAAATCTGTGAAAAAGACACTGTCATCGCTGGTTAAGCCTCTGGACTCCTTTCTGCCTGAGAGATTACAGAAGCACATAAACAAAACATCAGTGTAGAACACACTTTGGACACAGTGCTGCTGACTACATCTATACACTATAGATACAAAACTTCTTTTCTAGTTCATTTTGGTAACAAAAATTGTTGGCAATAAATGGAATTTCTTCCAATTTGATATGTATGTTCCTAAAATGAAGATGTTCAGGTTGAATTTGCTGTGATGGAGAAACAAATGTATCTGATCCTAAAAAGTTTCCTTTAGATCAGTTGGGCAAAATAACTGTGGTTTGAGGGTTATTGTCTTATGGTGAGGCCTTTTCTTGCAAAAGTCAAAGTAAAGTGAACGAGACAAGCAGTGTCTACAGTATTTATAGCTACTCTGCTTCCAAAAAATGCATTTTCCGTTGAATATGATAGTACGTAAGTGATAGGACCTTTATTTCAGACTTGGGTGTAGTATGCATGGGCTTCCTGATCCTAACAAGGTATTTCCATATCTTCTGTTTTAACACAACCATTGTGCTGAAGTCAGCAAAACTACTCTGTGCAAGTTTATGAATGCAAAAATTGTAAATACAAGTTGGGACTATTGCTAATTCAGGAGATATGCAGTGAGTGAACAAAAGAAGAAAAATATTTCAGTCATGGAAAAAAATTGTGTATTTGAAATGTTTATGGCTTTGAGGTTCAGGGTTTGCTTTTCATTTTTATATAAAATTTCCAGCTAGTGCCACCTTGGCAAACCCTAGAAGTTTCAAAATATTAATTGTGAATTGGAAGCAGTATTTTTGGGGTTTTTTGGGGTTTGTTTTTTGTTGTTGTTGTTGTTGTTTGTTTCTTATATTTTCCAGAATGCAGAATGTTTCCTTCCAAAAAGTTGCTGGATAGGCTATAGAAGGGAAGATCCTACCTACAGATGCCAAATGGATTAGGGGTGTAGTGGTGTCTGAAAAATACAGCTATAAATGCTCATGTATGTTAAATCTGTGAGAAAGACACTGCCAAGCACTGGCTGAGCCTCTGGACTCCTTTCTGCCTGAGAGGTTACGAAGCCCATGAATAAAACATCAGTGTAGAACATGTTGACACAGTGCTACTGCTTGGTATGGGCTGTGTGGGGGCTCTCTAGCAGGGACCTGTTCAGTAAACTAAATAAATAATAACACTAGCTTAATTATCTAGTGTTTTCATAAGTAAAAAAGTTCTGCTAATGTATCTTACCATTCTCTGAGTGCTCTTGAGGTGCATCTGCTGTGTCTGCCTGATACTGGAGTCTCCTTGGGGCAGCATTAGGGCTGTACACACATTTGTGCACAATCCCGTGTAGCTGATTAGGTGTCTGTGGGCTCATGCAAAACTAAGAAGATCTGCTATTTATATTTTAGCAATTTTTTCCTCCCCATGCAGTAATTAAGATATTTCTGTTAATATATGTGATCATGAAATCACCTATATATACTCTATGTATCATTGCAAGGTTATTTTGCCAGCATTTCACCCTAAACTCAAATAAACATACCAGTAGCATATATTTTGCTACTGTGGTCTTTGTGTAAGTATGTTTTACAGCTGAAGTTCTTGATTCAAATGGATAATTTGAAAATCCAGGGTGGGGACCAGGAGCATAAGGCAGGTGTCCTAGTTGTTTAAGCAGAGCGTGCAGTCCCTGACAGCTTCTCTGTTGTATCTGCCAGGCCACCTCTCAGACAATTAGCCTGGGGTTCTGAGATGTCACTGTGTTTGGCAACTGTTTGCCTTTAATGACTTCATCCACTTAACATCTTTATAACAACAAATAGCCATCCTAGTATTTTAATTAGACATAATGGAAAATGCTCAGTTTTCTTTTCTGGTTATATTTGAAATCCAGTCTGGCAAACATAAAAATAAAATTAAGTAGCTGAAAATGGGAAAATTCTGATTCTTTGTATTAAGATTTTTGAATGCAATAGAATAAAGAGGTTTTTTTAATTAAAGAAAATGTAGAAAAAGGCAGTTATCAAAAAGAATGACAATCCACTAAATCTTACTGAACATACCTTGTGGTGTTTGCATGTTGCCTCTACCTGAAAGCCTCTCAGCTATATAATAATTAAAATTTAGGAGAAGTGCCTTTTGCCAGTTGAAAGTGTCATCCAGGTACAGTCACATGG
The DNA here is from genome assembly GCA_013400735.1 of Pomatostomus ruficeps. Classification (NCBI taxonomy): domain Eukaryota; kingdom Metazoa; phylum Chordata; class Aves; order Passeriformes; family Timaliidae; genus Pomatostomus; species Pomatostomus ruficeps. The sequence continues at coordinate 13,004 of VYZT01051700.1, read as the reverse complement.
AGCTTTGTAACCTTTTTTCCCCTGAAAGTATAGTTAATAGCTGAAAACTCGAACATTTCTTCATTCAGTAGTACACAGAGGGAAGAAGTGACAGGTGGAAAAAGTCTGTTCATTATTGTCTCAAAGAACAGTCCCAAAGGAGACAAAGCAGGTTTTTAGGGTGCAAAATCTTGATTTTATAGATGAAGATTATATTATTTGAAACAACAGAGTTTCCCAGCAGAACACTGGGTGTAAGTGCAGTGGTGTCTCAGGCTCGTCTGGTCCCAGGCAAGGCCACCCATCAGCAGAACTGCATCCAAACTGGGAATTTTGCTAATGCAGCAACATCAGTGTAGGTGACACATACTGTGGCAACGGTGTGAAAATGTTGGATGTGGTCATGCAGGGTGGCCAAAGGTCTCGGGGTGTGGAACATTTATGTAGAGTTGGTCTCAGGTGCCCAGCTGACTTTTCTTTTGTCAGGATGCCTGACAAGGGCTCCCATATCTGCTATGTATAAATATATTGTGAAACCAAGTACCATGGGGTGTTAGAGAGGTCTGAAGGGGGTGTGGGTTCAACAACAAAGTAGAAAAAAATAAAAATGAATAGAGACCTTACCTGCTGACAGTTACTCTGATGTGGATTTCAGGAGAGGAGATGTCCAAGCAGCCTGTCGGTCCTTTTGAAATGTAGTCTCAGCTTCCAATAACCTGATTGTCCTGCTTGAGTCCTTGTCTTCTCACCAAAAACAGGATATGGATTTCAAAAGACAGAGCTTGCCTTGTGTCTCATGAGGACAGGACAGCCTTGCTCTGTCTTGAGCAACCACCAAGGGGCTTTCACAAGCAGTATGTGGAGCAGAGCAGTGTGTGTGGACATTTCTGGCACTGTTTCATCAGTCTGTATAGGTTTACCTTGCCCATAAAAAAGGGTTGAAGCAGTGATTAATATGTTGGGTTTTACTTCTGTGAATATTTATTTTCAAGTAACATGGAAGTATTGAAGGAATCCAGCACATTAGCTGTTTGGTTATTGCTGCAGGTCTGCTGCTGACGTTTGAACTGGTTTTATGTTATAGTCTTTTTCTTTAGAAATGCTCATTGTAACAAAGTGCCAGATGAACAGCTGGCCCTCCTCAATAAAAGATGAGGCACAATCTCAAGGAATTACCCAGTGCCTAAGTGCATGCCTTTGAGAGTGGGGACTCTGTGCAAAGGAGACTTTTGGGAAGGGCAGGGAGACAGAGTATGAAGTAGCAGCAATTTGTGCATATGCATTTCCTAAGAGTAAAATCTTTGATGTTATTAGTTGAGCAGTTTCCTTATTCCTCTGCAAGTCTGGGAATAAAGGTTTATTAGCGAGTTTTCTGTCGTGTATTCATTACTCTGGTTGGCAGAAGAACAAGCAGCCTGCATTTACGTCGTGACTCTTAAACATGTTGTTAGCTGTTACGTGCCTCCCTAAGCGAGGGATCAGAGGCTAAGCTGTAAATATGAGGAAGGCTCAGGATAAAGCTGCGTATACAGACTTAACCTGAGGTCACTGAGCTCAGTGAGAGCGATTTTGCCGCGGGGTTTTGCTCATTCAGACCTTCTCCTGCCCTCTGCTGGCATTTCCCTGTTACGGGACAGGGATACCCTTACACTGTTCCCGGGAGAGTTATCTGTGCCAGCTTGCTGCTTGCAGTCTGCTTTGCCAAACGGAATTTGAATTCTTGTCATTAATGAAATTTCTTGCCACAGGTAACTGCTGTTCCCGTTGCATTTATAATGTTATATGAATTTTATATGCATATGCATAAAGCACGGTAGTTTTGGCCTTTGGAAATCATCCCAAGGTACAAGCTATCACCCAGGATTCAGTTATTCTGTCCTTCAAAACTATAGTTACTTTCTGAAGCCAAGCAAATCTCTGATTTTTGGCAGGCATGCTGATTCACGAAGTCAAGTACTTGAGTTAAGAAATGCCAGTATTGAGGGTACCTGTGCTATTTTAATGCTACTCTTGCCATCTTGTGTCTGACGCCTGTATGTATTAGCATGCAGTTTTGCTCCACTTCTTTTTTTGCATGTTGGTGTATTGCATATGTAATGAACAGTAATTCCATGTAGTTGTAGTTTCACCTGTAACATATCCAAGTCTGGAGTGCTGTTCTCCAAAAAGCCTTCAGGTATACCTCTGTCTACTTTTCAGTTTCAGAAAGAAATGAAGCAAGAAGCATTAATAACTTCAAACTTGGTTCAACTCTTACACACTGAATGAATAAGCAAAGGGACCTAGAAGGAATAAAAATGTAATATGTATGTAAGAACAGGCAAAATAGAGATCGTACAGACTGTTTCAATTTGGATACATTCTCATTTCTTAAGTATGTGACATTGCAGCCTTGATTATCTTTTAGTATTTTCTGAATTGGGTTGAGATATTCAAATGCTTGAGAAAGCCAACTTGAAAAATTGTGCATCAGCTTTGGATAGCAAGGGGTTTGTAAGCAAGGCTTTTAGATCCACTTCTACCAGTTGTGTTTGTGAAGCAATCAAAGCAGAGATGAGTTACCTGTGATTTTATTGATGGACATAATGGGATGCTTTTTTGATGAAGGGTTTCTGAGATAGTTACTGTAAGCAGGAGAGTGATGAGAATCAGTGCAGGATTTTCTGAACATGGACATGAACTCCCTTGCGCTTCCTCTCCTATCCCTCCTGCTTATCCCCATTCTAGTTTCCATACTTTAGGTTCCACCTCTCCATCTGAGTGATGTCCTTTGCCACAGAAGACCTTAACTCGTGCCTCTGCTTGTTTCTTTCCCCTTCTCAAGCCTCCTTGTTCCCAAGCTCATTCTTCCATCTTTGGGCTCTTGATCCAATCTGAATTTCACATTCCTCTGCTGCTTCTAGCCTGAGGTGTAGGTTTCATGTTTGGTTGACTTTAAGAGCACCAAGAAACTTTCCATTGGAGCTGTATTATACCTATGCATTCACCTTCTTGGCTACTTATTGCAGCCCCCTTCAAAGCAGTTACAAACCTTTGCCATGGTTGCTTTACTGAGCTGCTACCTCTTGTCTCCTTCTTTCTTGTCAAATCTGAAAATAAATGTCAGCCAAGCGAGCAAACAAGTGGACTAGTATGGAAGAAGGATGAGTCTTCAGTAATAAATAAATTAATACGTATTTGACCCGCAAATTTAGTTGCAATTAACCAGCTGGGGGCTGTAATCACATTTTTCCAGGGGCCTGGCTGCCTTCAGGTAGTCACAGTCTGTGTGTGCTGAGGAGGATTAGAGATGGTTTTTGAAGGTGCTGCTTGGGGGAAAAGCAAGCTGTTCTTGTAACGGGGGACAGCTGAGACCCTACCTTTGCCACCAGTCTCCAGGGACCACTGAGGCTGGCTTTCAGCTTTCCTACAGAACAGTGCATTTAATAGACAAGTACTTCCTATGCAAAATCCTTGCTCCCAACAGACAGGATGCCTTTGGAAGTGTGATATTTCAGGCAGCTAGTTGGGGTTACAGTCTATGTAATTTTTCCATTCGTACTACTTATCTGATAAAATTCAAAAATGCAGTTCTCAGAGCAAAAAGGAAGGGCACTTAATTATAATTCAGTAACTCAGTAGGGAGCCCAGATAATGGTTGCAAAGGATGTAAACTGTGCTGTGAGACACCATGCCTGTTTGCACTGCAGCACTGCTCAGACCCAAGGAGATCCTGAGAACAGAGGGATGGGAGGCACTGAAGGCCCTGCCAGCTGTTTTAGGAGGATTCTGTCCTCTGGATGGTCTATCAAGGCACTTGGTGGTGGCCTTACCCCTGCTGTTGCAGAAGGTCCATCTAAGGCCCATCTGGTGCTTGTTCCAGAGCATGCAGGCAGGTGACCCCAAGGTACCTGGTGTGTCACACTCTGCCTTCCTGCCTCCTTAAATTGGGCTTTTCAGTTGCTCATGCTGTGCGAAGAACTGGGGTGTCTGGATCCAGGTACGAAACACCCTTAGGCAACCTCCTCCCAAACAGGTATCCTACTTTTAGATGCCAACTCCAGGAGGAAACAAAGAGTTTCCTGCCTGGAAAAGAGGGCAGGAGGGCTGCTGATTCCATGGCCTCATCCAGCAGTAATTGCTGGTTGTTGAAATGAGCTGGTGCTGAGTGAGCAAGGAGACTGGGGGGCCATAAATATGAAGGCTGGGACTCCACACAGCTGCTTACTGCATTTCTGAGCTACCTTTTTCTTTCTAGCAAAAAATTTAAAATTAACATATTAACAAAAATAAAGGCGTGGTAATTGCACCCTTATGGTTTTTCCCAAGGAAGTTTCAAGTTTTGAAACAAGCACTAAGAGCATGCTTGTTTGCTCTGAGAAGATGAATCAGGCACTTGCACTGCGGAACCATGCTTGGAGTTCAGCAGTGGGTGGGAGACTGTGCTCAAGAGGTACCCAGATCCCAGCTCGTTAACCCACCCGCACACAAGAGCAAAATTGTTTCTGTTATTGGAGTAATTAAATGCAGTAGTTATTATTTCTTTTTGATGGATTTTTAAAATTTCTTTTGGATGCTTCTTTAGTTTTGCTAACAGCTTTTTAAGACTTTTTTTTCCCCCTTCCCTCTATCTTCAGCTATTGATGGATTTCTAAAAACTGATGAAAGACAAAGACTGGCAAAAGAAAGAAGAGAAGAAAGGGAGAAATACCTTGGTAAGTTGGCAGGAGGTGTATGTATTATTTATATATATGTTTTAATAGGATTAACTAACATAACATTTTTGCTGTTCTAAATTTTAAATTTTGTCATTCAGTCTGTTCCTAGTCTTTATCACTTCGTTTAAGTTAAATTATAAAACATAATCTTTCTGGATTTCCAGTAAAATATTTAATATTTTATATTTACAAGTTAACTTTCTTTGATTTGTGTGCTTCTGAATATAGGTTTATGTTCAAGATACTGCTGTTATGATCCTGGGTTGTGAAAATACCAAATAAGCCTTGAATAATACTCAGAATAGTATGTAGGATGATTTGGTAAAGCAACCTCAATTTTAATCTGTTCAGTTTTAGCCATATTGAAATATATATTAGACTTGTTAAGTACAACATTAAAGTGTGTACTTTTCTTTAAGCTATAAAATGGTTAATCTTTCAAGAGCATGATAAAAAATATTATTCAGTTTTGGAATAACATAAGCAATGATTTCAGATATTTTCTAAAACAATCAGTTATTTTTAATCTATTAATATGACCAGGGAAATGTTGAGACAATTGTAAAATATATATGTAAAAAATATAAATATATATTTAAGGGGAGCTGGTGTATACGGTTAATATATATATACACACATATATAGATGTACATACGTATATATATATGTGTATGTGTGTCTATATATATATATACATATGCATACATGAATGAAATTAACTGTTCAACATAGGTTTGGACTTCTTAGATCTCTATGTATATAAAAAAGTGTTGAACAGTTAACTTCATTTTTCCTCATTGTAAAGACAAGAAAGGTCAGTAGCACTGTTTCTAGAGATTACCTGACAATACCTAGCAGAAGGAATTGTCAGTGTTTTATGATTTTTGTAAAATTTAAGATACGCATATGGTTTGGGGAAATGTCAACTAAACAAGTATGGGTACCTGTCAAAAGAATAATAGGAAAATACTGGTTTTCTTGCATTAAATAAACAAACTGGTGACCATTTCTTGACAAAATCTGGGTCTTGAGACCACTGACTTGACATTTTTCATTATCCTGGGCTTGATCAGCAAGATTCCTTTTGTTAGTTCTGGTGAAAATCTGCTGCTTGATCTTGCCCGAGCTTCTGTCTGTCTGGGATTACTTCTCTTTCAGGTATACTCAGTGTAGTCTATCTCTTCTTCCCTCCTGATTATCCCTTCTTTTCTGGTTCCCAAGAAAATGCTATGATAATTAGATTGGAAAGGACTTGGGACAGAAGAGGAAATGAGAAGGAAACTGAAACCTGGATATTTTGGGAGTGGTTGGCCCAGGAGATTTGGAAGGTGATGTCTGCACATTTCTCCCAGGCATCATATATGCCTCCTGGAAACATATTTCTTTAGGGTTAAGACCATTTCTGTAGTGGGGGCTTTGGATTTTGGTCACAGTTTGACTGTGACAATTTTCTTTTAGAAGTTCAGAAAAGTAGTGTGTTCCCCAGGTCAGATCTTTAAGCAATCAGCAGGTACTATGTAGCAATATGAAGTAACTTCTTCACCCAAGCCAAAGCTCATTAATCAGTCATTTAGCATCCCCAAATTAAGCAACAAGGATGGTACATGTGTCCATGATGACAGAATTGTTTACTTCTCTGTCCAGAATCAGTCCCAGGTTTCACCTGCTTACCCAGAAGGTAATCTTAGCATGATCTCTGGACACCTCACTTTATTTTTGGTTTTTATGAACTCCAGCATGCTTTTTTCACCTGCTCTACCTAGTGTAGCTAGCAGTTGGGAACAATTAATGTCTGGTCACTTGTTATCCACTGTCTCAGGTATCTTTTTCTGTCTGAATCTTCATGCATTCAATCCAGGCTCACTGCATCACTGACACCCCCCTCATACTGCTCTGTCCTGAGTGGGGAGGATGAGTGGATTTTCATAAGACAAAAGGGGATGACAAGATCAACTGTATTTCTAACAAGAATAAGCTAGAAGGTGTTTTAAAAAGCAGGCTGGATTTGAGGAAGAAGTATTGTAGAAGGATTCTGTAGTCAAGGGAAAGAAATGGAATGTTGGAAAAAGATCTGGGTGTTGGAAGGACTCTGGCATTCACTCAAGGGCGTGAGGCTGGAGCAGGGCTGGGAGGGACTGAAAGTCACAGCAGTGGTTAAAGAGCCTGGGGGCAGGAGCTGACGGGAAAAGGCTGATCTGAAATGAGGGATTTGGGATGGCTGGGAAGGAGCCTAATAATGATGGGAAGATAATGTGAGAGAGTTAGAAGGGTGACAATGTGCTGCACGGGGAAAAGGAACTGAAGAAACCCAGTGAGGCTGAATAAGTGAGCAGGAAGAAGGACTAGCTCTTGTACAAACAGTGTTAATTCTGGCTTTCCCTGACTTTCAAGTTCTTAGCCTGGCAGTATTCCTTCTTTGATATTGGCTGTATGTGTGTTGGTATGTGACACTACAGGCTTGTGTGTATATAGGCATGCTTACTGAACTCCTCTTTCCTGCCTTTTTATGGAATATACTTGCATGGGAAATGGATTTTTCCTCATTATTTGCCACATCAACTCCTGCTACTTGTTCTCCTATGTACACCTGAAGCAACAGTCCAGTATGTATTGTTGCAGTCTGGATTCCTGAAATGTTAGGGTAATGTCCTATGAAGATTATTGCTCCAGTTGGAATAAACATCTGGGCAAACCCTCAATAACAGAAGTGATTTTTTTTTTCATTAGAAGAGGCAGAAGTGGGTAAAGATGTAGCACCAAATTATGAGCTGAAAGATGTATTTTCAAAACTTCATAGAAATCTTAGCATATGTTGTTTACATGTGTCTATTTTGAAGGCAGCTCCATGACAAGAAGCACAGTTTTAAAGAAGTCCCAAGGGCTTTTGCTTCAACATCTATAGCTGATTTCCTTCAACGCTTACTAGGAACAGTATGTCTGAAAAAATAATTTGGCTTTTAGCTTCAGAGGGATTTGAAACATTTAAAAAATGGTTAAACTGTTTTGTACACTGTTTCTACATAGGTAAGGGGTACAAACTGGCACCTTGTGTACAAGGGCTTCCCTGTTTATTGAGTAAATCACTTAGATTTACTAATTTCAGCACTTCTGTACACTATATTTTTAATCTTAGTGGACTAAAACCCTGTATACCGGTATTTGTTGTTCTACACTATTGTTTCATGTTATCAAATAATTTTAAAGCAGAAGTAAATTTGCATGAAGCAAAATGCACCTTTTTCTCTGCACAAGCTGCTAGGGAACAGCAGATACTGGAGAAGGAGAGAAGAGCAAAACTTCAGTATGAAAAGCAAATGGAGGAGCGATGGAGAAGGCTGGAGGAACAGAGGCAGAGAGAGGAGCAGAAGAGAGCAGCTGTTGAAGAAAAACGGAGACAAAAGCTTAAAGAGGAGGAGGTGAGGCCCACTGGGAGATGTATGGCAGCATTAAACATGGCTGAATATTGACATGCATTAAACGATTGGGGGTGGGGGCAGGACTGGAGATGTGAGCAATTACTGCAGGAACTGCAAACCACATCACCACAGCTGTAGGCAGTCTACCACTGTACATCAAAAATACTTTCCAAAATATTTTTTAAAATTTTTGTCTGATCTCCTGGAATAGTTGTCTACTATTGCTAACATATCTGGGACTCTGATTGTCAAATATAGAGCACCAGCTTTCTGAAAGGAAATCTTTAAAGATGAGTGTTTCCAAAAAGGGAAAGATTTTTCTTACTGTTCTGTTTGCTCTCCATGAAACAGAAATAATGTTTGTGAAAATGTGTTCTTCCATTTTGCCTCAGAAGAGACTTAGAAATTTGTACTTAAAGCAGTGAAGAATCTAGGCTGTTTTCAAATTATAGCACAGAACAGAATCACGTATTTTTGAGCATCTTCATACCCTTCCTCTCTTCTATGCTCCCTACTGAGATCGTTTAAGGTTCTTTTTTTGCTCTAGTGAGTCCAATTTCTGGTACAGGTCTCTGAATGCAGGGTGTGTGTGTATATCTCTTTGTGACATTACATAGAGAACACTAGCACTGCTACCCGCAGCTGATAAAGAATTAATGATTTTTGGAAAAGGCGGAAGTGGTTTAAAAAAAAGCCAAAAGAAAATATTTCCCCAATTCCTAGATAAAAAAGCTTTAGAAATGCAGTTCTTAACCTCTTTTCTACCCCCATCTTTTCATCAAAATAACTTTGCAAACAGGTAAAACACTTCTGCCTGATTTCAGAATAACATAGAGCTGTTCATGGAATTTTTTGTTTGCTTATTCACTTTAATATGAAGAGAAGATTATATTCTGTCATTCATCGTTCAACTTTAACATACTCATTGTGGCTTCTGTGTAATGGCTGAGAAATAATTTTAAAATATTTTGTTATGTGGTTTGTTTCAAATCCTTCTAAGAAAAATGGGAAAAAGCAGAAACAGAGGCTAGGAGGTTTCTCTCCTGTGGTAACAACCTTGAAGTCATGTGCTCCTTCCCCAGCATTTCCTGCTGTAATAACCTTTTGCAGCTAAGCTGTCGATTCCCTTTGTGAGGGTTGTAAGGGGAAAGGGCATGTACAAAAACTTCTAAAACCCTGTCCTCAAAATTTTCAGCAAAGCAGGACAGAGAGGCAAAGAGGTGTAGGAAGAGTGAGTATCTGCCAGCTTTCCCTGCATGGTTTGTCTTTGCTGGAGAAATGAGAGCAGAGTTGTTGGACGTGAGAGGCTGTGACAGGTCAGACCCAAAGTATCTGTTTAGTGGGGGCCGACCCCATCTCCTGTAGTGGCCTCCTGCAATTCCCCAGAAATGGGCAAAAGAGGCTGAACACACTGGGATGTTTTTCCCAAGCACCAGCAAGCCTGCTCCAGCTCTCCAAGCCACTGCATGTGTGAGGGGAGGCTGCTGGAGTGGCGAGGGAGAGGCTACTTCCAAGTGTTTGGTCATAATGTGAGCACCACTCCCAGCTCTGCTCACCAGGCCAGTCCTTTATGCTTAAAGTGTCCAAAACTAAAGCAGGACTGGGTCTGGATTCTTTCCCTTTCCTTTGCTCCCTGCTTCTCCCCCACGCTGAGGAACCTGAGAGGAGGCTATGTGGGCAGGAGGACAGGAGAGGATGCTTGCTTGTGTGGGGTTGGATTAAACCTGTTGGGAGAAAAAGTCCAGGAGCCTCTGGAGGAGAAGAGGGTGCACAGAGGAATAATCTATAGAACAGGGGAGGGTGAGAGAAGAAGGAAAGTGGGAATAGGAGGCATCATCACCTCCTAGGTTCCCTTTACAGTTTCTTGTCCCTCATTTCTCAAATTCTGTTGGAATTCTATTAAAGGATCTGCCAGTTTAGCCCCACCTTCCCTGGCCCTTGCTCTAGTGATGAACCCCTCACACTGTGTGCATAATAACAGTGAAGATCTGAGTGAGGATGGCGATGAACTTACAGGTCCCTGGGCATTGCAAGTTACTCACTGCTTATGAGTCATTCTGGCCATTTATCTTTACTGGAAGATCACTGAACCTGTATTTCCCAGCCCTGGGGGGTGGGGGGTGTGTGTGCCCCAGCCAGGGAGCCAGTCTACTGCAGCAGGTTCTCAGTGTTTCTCCTTGTAACGCTGGTTTACACTGGCTGGGGACAGGAGTACCCATTTTACTTGCTCATCAGGTGTCTGAAATGGCGAGTAGAGAGATTTTCTTCCTTGCTCTCTGCCTTGCTGGTTGTCCTTTATATTTTTCCTAAGTTATTTTTCCTTGTTTTTTAACACAGCAGAAAGTAGTGCACATTTGTGGTAGGAACAGGTTATATAAATATCTCTCTACAAAATGTTGTTGTTGCATCTGAAAGTGTCTGAGAGGAATAGCTCTTAACAAACTGGTGGGGGGACTTGTTGGCTTCTATATCAGAGCATCCTCTGCTTGACTGTTTTGCATGCAAAGAACTCCTTAAAGAAGTGGCTAAAATTAGATTTATTTTGCTTACTTTTTCCGCTTTACAATGCCAGATAAGAAATGGTGGTTTTAAAGTCCCTGCTGGTAGGAATCAATGTATTCTGTCAGAGTTCTTTGGGGCAGCTGGAGCTTGTTGCAAAGTACAGTGGAAGTGTCCGGTTTTTCAGAAGGAACTGAATAAATAATGTTTAGAAATTATTCTGTCAACATTGGCTGCATCTTTCTTATCTGCAGAGGTCTTCAGTATGACTCCCCCTCCCTTTTTTATTATTTTTAAAGCTGCCCACTTCTTTTAGTAAAAGCAGTTCTTGAGCCTTGAGGAAAACAACATGTTGTTCTACAGAAGTGATTTAAAAGTTTCTTTTAACAGGGAACTGAACAAAAGTAAAGCTAGTCCTTTTTCAGTTAAAATAATCTTTTCCCTTTTCCTATCTTGAACTTCCATGTGACTTGTAAACAGCCGTGTAGCTGTACACAGGTTGTTGGGAAGAAAGAGATTGTTTGGATGCATGTGCGCTATTTGTTACATTTGTAAAAAGTACGAGTAGACACCAGAGAGTGAAAGGTTTCAAGATGTTACAGCTTTAGTTACTTACTACGCTCCACTCCGAAGATGCAACCAAGTGATAATGTCAGGAAACAGTGAGCTACTTACATACAGTACCATACATAAAGTAAAGAGGAAGAGATGGTTTTGGGCTCTTTTAGATGTTTGTGTTGTAGATATAAGGAGATTGGTTTAGAATTATTTGCACAAATTAAGTCATAATACCTGAAACATTATTTTTTCTTTGTTGTCACATCTGTGTTATATTTTACAAAGAGGAAAGGAAAGTACTTAGTCAAATTGCTTGTATTCTCACAACTGAGTTTTGAGGGGCGTCTTTGTGTTTGTTTGTTTTTAATTCAGACAGTACAAATTTTTCTTCTGTTGCTCAGGTGGAGGAAAACTTGCATGAATATTTTGGAAAGTAACATATACTTTAGATACTAGCAGTATCTAAAGATACTAAGATGGCTCTCTTTTATGGTTTTTATTCATTCCTAATTTAACCTACATGCAATGCTTGTGCATATAAGGTTTTTTGTGTGAAAACTCACCATATCTTGAAAGCAGACATCGTTTCCTCTATCTGTGGCTGTTAGAGCTCCCAGGTGAGATCACATGTATAGTTTGATATGTTTCCAGGAAGGTGCCTCCTCTATAACATAGACTGAAAGGGTTTCCCACATTGTTTGCTGATGAAGAAAAGCTTTGTCTTGTGGCTTAGTTTTCGTCATGGAAGAAATTATTAATGTATGAGTTGTTTATGCTATGCTTCCTTATGTCTTATTATTTTCTTCGGCTTTTTAGTTTTGTGCCAGCTTAAAATATTTTTTAATAACTATCCTTTCTTTGTGAAAAGCAGCCTTCATATTGTTGTTTATCTAACCTATATCTGCAGAGGTTTTGTGGATTTTAATAATTATGTTCTATAGGGTTTTAATGAAAGGATCTTGCAAATTAAAATGAATGGTCCTGTCCAAAAAATGTAACTGAAGATTACAGCCTCTGATTGTAGGTAGCATGGGCTTTCAAATGTGTATGAAAAGTCATTTAATTTCTTTAATCTATTTCACCATGCATTTTATTCTTGAAACAATACTTTGATAGTAGGTGGTGTAAATGTATTCTGTGGTTTGCAAACTACAGCATATTGCTTACTCCAAGCATCATTTTAAAAAGCCCAAACAAAACAGCAAACAGAAATAATTGAAACTTGACTGCTTTAATCTTATCTTTTTTTATTAATTTATAACGATATTCGTTAGAAATGGAAAAGAAAGAAAGGTGCTGTGTAAGAGTGTGCTTTAATGAGAAAGAAATGGAGGGTGATTTTCCTTAGTAAAGAGTGTGGGTAGAAAGGTAGGTTGAGGCAAGATGCATAATAAAGTGGTGAAAAGAAGCAGACTGCAGAGAAGAACTGGCGATGATATATGTGAGGTTTGGAAAGACTAAGTACAGGAAAGGGACTCAAACAGAATTAAGTTAGAGAGATGGGAAGCTAAACGTAAAAAAGCCTGAACTTGTAATGCAAAGCCAGCACACGCAGGATTTAAATGTGAAAATTGTATCGTCAAGTAGTAAGAGAAGAAAGAAAGAGTGTAGCAAACTGAGTCAGAGAGGAGTGACTTTGGACTCCAGAGAGTGGAAGATTGTCTCCTTTTCACACGCTGGGTGTGTGCAAGAAGCCAATGAGGTTTTCAGGGCTGGAGTGGTTTCTGTGCTGTTGCAGAAGCGGCTGCGCTTGAGCCTTTTGATGCTTCGTGCATTTGCTCTGTAGGGAGAAGGAAAGAGGCAGAGCTCTCATTTTCATGCCTGCCTGGACACTGATGGCACTGAGTAGACGGGG
>VYZT01051698.1:3692-14592 GCA_013400735.1 Pomatostomus ruficeps | reverse complement strand
GCTTCGCGGCGGGTCCCGGGACGGGGCTGGCGCTGGGCTGGGGGCTGCTGGCCCTCGGCCTGAGCCCCTGACCCTCGGCCTGAGCCCCTGGCAGCCGCTCGCTGCCACCCGAACCCAGCCGGGAGATGTGCGTGTGCGCGCGCGGAGGTGTTTCCTGCATCCTCCGTTCGGGTTTGGAAGATCCGCGCTGTTGTTGGCATCCCTGACGCCGTGCCTTGTTCTGCTGTGTGTCTGTGTGATTAGGCATCTTCGCGCAGAAGGGAAGCAAATGGATCCCCTGCCCAATCCCGCGCCCCTGGCCTCGAAGCTGTGGAACACGCTGGTTCGATACCACAGCATCGAAGACGGCGAGTGGAGGGTGGCGAAGAAAACCGTGAGTGCCCTGGGCTGCTTCCCGGTTCGTGCTCCCCGGGAAGCTGTGGGACACCTGTGCGGCGGAAAGAGCCCGCTTGTGCTGTGTCACACGGCTGAGAAACACTTGGCTGGGCCCTGCAGGACTTTAAACTGACAGGCGCTGTGAAACCATCCCTCTAGGACAGAACATCCTTAGATGGCAGGATGTGTTTTTCCTGTGCGCAGGCATACTCTCTCATTCCTTCTACCCGTTTTCAGGGAAGTATCTCACAGAAGAATCCTGCCTATGTAGGATTATAGGCTTGATTTACAGCAAAATGTGGAGTAGTTAGCACAAATAGTGTTGCAAGAGGCTCACGTGTACTCTCAACAAAGCAGACATAGCTGCAGGTAGGGTTTGCCAGCTTCTGGAATCTCTTGTCAATAGTTCATCATGCATCAGTTTCCAAATGTCTTCCTCTTAAGGAATGAGATAATTTTCAAGGCTTCCTCTCCTACTGTTCCACTTTTCTGTTCTTTAGAGACCACACATTATTCTAAGTTTCCTTCCATGAAAGGGAATACAGTTCCTACTTTCTCCAAGCAGTTTGCCATCCTTTTCCTTTGAGCTGCCTGGGTTTTTTGGGTTGTGCTTCAACAAGCTAAATGGACTTTACTGGTGCATCAGTTCTAGGCTGGGTGAATATTTTTTAGTGCTGTCCTCCACAGAAGGTAGAAGTGTAGCAATATGATGGGACTAGTGTGGTAGATTTCTGTCTTTGCTTTTTTGTTTCCATGGTTTGAGTGGGGCTTTTATTTTTTTTCCATCATGAGCAGGCATTGATAAGACAGAGGCAAGTGATCCAAATATAACTTGATTATTGCTGTCTTGAGAGAGAGAAACAGAGCATCCAAGCCTTTCACTCTTGCAATACACCTGTACCACCTCTGCTCTATTAAATGTTAAGTCTATTCCTGTATTAGTATTCCTATGTTGTTATATTAAGTATTGCTGTATTCCTTTAAAAAATTACTTGCATCCTAGTGTTTCAAATCACATTACTCTTCAGATTTTACCCCTAAAAATTTCTAGTTGGACTTACTCCCTCCCTCCCTCCTGCCTTTCCTTCCTCTGTCCTTTCCTTCCTCCTTCCCTTTTTTCCATTTCGGTATTGTACCATGTAAAGGACATTCAGAGCTTTATCTACCACAGGGAGATGTGTTGTGCCCCAAAATATCTTAAATTATTCTGGATGCGGTACTTAACAGTACTGTTCTTTAGGTCATTTGGTCCTTTGTGCTTATGTAATTATGGTTCCAAATAAAGTGGTGCCATATGGTACTCCTTTCAACACCAAAATTGAGGGATTTTTTACAGAGGCTCAATTTCATAGTTATGTAAAAATCAGAAGATACTGGTTTCTCTATTTTGTCTGTGTAACTTTAAAATAAATAGACTACTGCTTGCAAGGCGCTTCTAGTCAGGCATCTAGGAAAGAAGAGTAATGAAACTTTCTTGTCTTCTCCTGCACCTCCTGCACACTTCTCTAACTCGTGTTACAGGAGTGAAAGCAGAAGTAGTGTGGTCTTCTGTCTGAGTAGCATCCAGCCGTTGGCTTTCCAGCCTTGTAATTGAAAGGCTTTGCCTTCTAATGTTGTTCCATTATTCTGTGTTTTCACAGTAAACTGGCTTAGCCTACCGAACCCTACTTCTGCACAGACTTCTAGCATTTGACTCTTGACAAAGGCAATAGTCTGATTTCTTTGAAATAATGGAAAATTACAAATACAAAATTACAAATCTGAGACATCTGAAGAAAAGTGTACAGTGGTGCTCAGGTGAACCACATTTAATGATAAAGCTGGCTGCTTTTTTTCAAGAAAATTGAAGCATTTACTGGACATGTTATAATTGTATGCAACTCACAAGTAACATTGTGTCTTATATTTTCTTTCAGAAAGATGCAACTGTGTGGCGTAAACCATCAGAGGAATTCAGTGGATACCTGTAAGTGTGCCTGCACAAGAGATACATTTTTAATGTTCCACAGATGTGTTCTGTAGAATTTAGAAATTAAGACTGTGAATTTTACAGCCCTCATCTACACAGATCCTCCAGAGGGGAAGCTAAATGGATTAGCTGTTGTGGCTGTACTATTCCTTTCTAGCTTTTTAGATGGATACTTTAGGATTGCATGGTGTTTAGAAGAATAGTGAACACCACAGGATGGCCTGTAAAGCTCAGAATCAAGCCTGGATTCAGTAGTTCGGAAGGGTAGCTGGGTGACAACTCAGTCAAGTCCTTGGGTTCTTGCAGTGACTGTGCAACTTCAAAATACCAAGTGTGGAATTGTCAGAGAGATGTGTGACAGGAGGGTGCTTCCTATGTGAATTTCTGTCACTGAGTTCTGTTGGCATCTGAAGGTTTCGGTAGAGAAATAGTTAATAGAAAACAGCACTCTGAAGAAACAAAATGTCATGTGAAAAGGTAGTGTTTAAAATGATCTCAGAGACTGATGCACCCCATGGAATTTAAGTCCTGTTGCATCTGCAAGAGCTGATGGTCCCAGACTCCAAGTGAATGCTGACTGAGTGCATTTCCGTGGTCCCACTGGCACCAAGAGGTTGTGTAGCTGAGCCACTGCCAGAAGGGCAGTGACTGCTGCATGCAGGTGCAGACCCCAAGGTTGTTCATGCACCTGGAGAGCTAAAGGACACCTTGAAGAGCTTTCCAAACACCTGCCTAGAAGCCACTGATATGTTCACGTGGTGCTCCAGTTCCAAGTACACAGCTGAAATTGGCTCCATACAGACAATTATGAGTGAATATGGGTCAGCTGCACAAGTGAAGAGGTGAATCTGTTGCTTGACTAGTTATTTGTTATCTCTAAGAAATCTTAATGAATATAAAGTATTTTGAAAATAATGATTTTAATGGATTCTTCCGGTTCAGGATCTGGAGGCCCAGTAAATCAAGAAAACAAAATCTCTGGTGTCTACTAAAAATATCTAATTACAAATGAATGTTCTGGAATGTCTCGTACCAGATTATTTTATTTGGTACTCATATGCCACAAAAGCATAATGTAGTTTCTGATTAGCTTGGTTCTGCTCCTGTGTTATGATCCACTCTAATTCCAGAGGAGCAAAGAGAACTAACTCTCTTTGAGTAAAGCAGAATGAACCCAGAAACATTCGAATATTCCCCAAAACTTGATTAAAACCAAATGAGACTAGATGTTGATATCGAGAATTTTATGCATTTTATTTGATAGTAAAAGAGGCAAAGAGAAAGGAAGAAAAACAAAGAAAGAGAGAAATAGAAAAAGACGTGTATGGGGGTGGGGACAGGGAGAGTGACAGAGGCAAATTAAGTAGAAACATATGACCCCTCTGTGGGTCCCAATGATGTCTCATTGCTTCCCTCCATCTGGTCTTCTTGGTGATGAGGGTCGCCCACCCAAAAGTACAGATTCCAATGGATTAGTATACATTTGGGCAGGTGGGAACACCCAGGTGCCTCTCCTGAGCGGAGGCACGTTTGCCACTGTCCCTTGCATGACTGCGGATCTGTTGCATCATTTTGCCTCACGTGCAGGGTCTGGGGACCTCCTTTGGAGGCACTTTTGATGGTGTGACACCCCTTCTGCTGTCCCTCATGTCGATGCCCTGTAGATGTGGCTTTTCCGGGGTGAAGGGGCCCCACAGCTGAGCTGCTCTGCACAGCAGAGGATGGGCGTTCACTGCCTCTCACCAGAGGCTTTTTCACCACACACCCAAAACCTCTCCTCCTCGCCTGTTTGGTGTGGGGGTCTGTGTGAGCCTGGCAGCTGATAAGCCTGGGGCTGTGGCCTCCACCCTGAAGGTGCTGGGCTTAATCCTGTAAAAGTATTTTTCTCCCCCAGCCCAGACCTGTGCCCAGTCTCAAATCAACTTGCAGTCCAGGGCCTCAGTCAGGAGGCCCATTCAGGGTGCTTCTGTGCAGCTTTTGTTACACAGTTTTGCTATAATAGGCAAAAGTCCTTCATAAAAATGTTTGAGCCATAAACTATAACATTTCAGTCTCTGATACCCTGTTACTTCTGCTTTATGAAAAATGTTTTTCCCATTATAGTCCTGATCTCCTTTTTACTTTAGCTTTACTTACCTCGGGTGAACTTCCTTCCTAGCCCAGCACTAGGAATAAAATAAGTTGTTACAGTTGTTAGAGAGATAAACAGGATAATTTTTATCCAAGGAAGGAATTTGCGATTTAGAAAATATTAACTGTCTAAAAAAAGACAAAGTGTTTCAAAAGAAAATTTCTTGCAGAGAAGAATAGATGCACCCATAGGTCTTTTCCTGTACTGTTTTTATGATGCAATTGTCCACTGGCTATACTTCCAAGGTCTTAATGTGAGTATACTGTTGAAAATTAATGGAATATAAAGAATTTCTTACTAAATGTAAACATATTTTTCTAGCTACAAAGCTCAAGGAGTGGTGGAAGATGTTACTAACAGAATAGTGGATCATATTCGCCCTGGACCTTACAGGCTAGACTGGGACAGCCTAATGGCTTCAATGGACATCATGGAAACATTTGAAGAGGTGAAGACTTGTTTAGATTCTTGAGGGAGATGTGTGTTGATGAGTACGTGCATGTAACAGTACAGCAGAGTAATTCCAACAGATACGAACCTTTTACAGCTGTATTTTTGCATGCATGAGTGGCATTGTGCATACATGCTGTGTGTGACCACAGATCAGGCTTTCTGGCAGCAGAGTCCTGTTCTGAAGCTTGAAGTTCATCTTCCCATCAATGCTAAAAATAAAGGAGTCAGTAAAAATTCTCTTGGACCTGGGAGCTCTGGTAGCCTCTGATAAAATTCACATGCAGAGGGCTACAGTGTGATACTGTATATGCCAAAGCCATTTCATACAGCTTGATTTCTTCTGTTCCACAACAAACAATAGTAATAGTCCAGACATACGAAAGCTGCAACCTTCCCCTCTTCCTGAAGGGCTGAGTTGTGTGGCATGGCTTTGTGCTGAGACACAAAATAGCTCATACTGAGGGTCAGGACTTGATAAAAGAAAGGTAGGTTTGAAGCTGATTACTGAACAGCTGGTAGGCTTCCTTTGGTTAATGCAGACATTCAGTATGAATCAAAACCCTCATCTGGACACCTGGCTTGAACATGGATTGTCTTCTGCTCTGTCTCAGAAGGAGGATTTATATGACAAGGTATTTTGTCTGTATGAAATGTATACAGACTCTGTTGTATTATAAGAAAGCCTGTTTTGAAGAATTGTTCACATTCCATTTTATTTTTCACTTAGTGGATTAAAAGTATTTGATAGAGTATCTTAGTACCAAGAGAGTCCTCTTGCAATTTGTTGATGGTCCTTTTAGACTTCCCAAGTACTCCTTGGCAACATAGGAACCATGTGGCCTTCAGTTCCCAGGCATGACAGAGTTCGCTAGCTTTAGATCTTTAAACCTTTTTGGTGCCTGATATTCTCTGTTCCCACAGCTCTCAGATGTAGACCACAAGTCCTTACAACTTCCAGCTTCTAGGCTGAAAATGGCACAGCCATTCAGACCTCACTGAATTTGCACAGTGTAGTTGACAGAGGTTGTGACCTTCGTGAAAAATGTTAGCTGCCTGCAAGGCTGAGTTTCCCTGGATTCATTATACTAAGGTACTTTCGTTTTCTTGCCCTAATTCTGTCACTCAACAAGAACTGCTGTGTGATGCGCTATACAACTGCTGGCCAGCTCTGGAACATCATAGCACCAAGGGAGTTTGTTGATTTCTCTTACACCACAAGCTATGAAGATGGGCTTCTAACATGTGGTAAGCCACCACTTGCTTCTGCTGAATTCTTACTTTGCAACAGTTGCTTGGCTTAAGACTTGATCCTGATTTAGTAATAGTGAACATTCCAAAAATGGTGTAAGATGGTCTTCGAAAAATAAATTCAAGGTGTTTTAACAAATTCAAAGGTGTTTTAATATTTTACATATTTAAAAAAGTGTACAAGTTACTGGTTTACCCATGAACCATTCCTTTGTGCCAGGTTTCACTTAAGCCAGCTGAGGGACAGGAGTGTTAGAGACAAGTTGAGTCCTCCAACTCAGGTCTTAGAGCAAACTGGGATGAGTAACAACTTGCTTCTAGTAAATGGGAGGAATGTCCTCTTAACACTTGAATTTTTGGTTATCACACTCTCCTGTCTGTTGTGGAGTTTGGATGAAGAGCAACTTTCATGCATTAAAATACCCAGAAACTTGTAGTGTGTCTGTCACTACTACTAAATCCCCCGCAGAAGCTTGTATATTTCAAATTTGCTGCACCTTTTTTTTTTTTTAATCTCTCTCAAATTAATTTCCCTTTTTGTTTGTTTGTTTGTTTTATTTTCCTTGATAGGTATAAGCCTGGACTATGGAGAGGTGAGACCGAACTTTGTCCGTGGATTCAATCACCCTTGCGGTTGGTTCTGCGTCCCTCTCAAGGACTCTCCTGGCCACAGTCTTTTGACAGGCTACATCCAGACTGAACTGCGAGGGATGCTACCACAGTCTGCAGTAGACACTGCCATGTCTAGTACCTTGGCCAATTTCTACTCTGACCTCAAAAAGGCACTCAATGTCAAAGACTCGATTTAAGACAAACAATATCTTAAAAGCCCATGCATTCCTTGCAATCAGATTATGTTGTGTAGTTTAGCATAGGTTACCTACTAAGTTGAGGTAACATTGTTCCTGAATGACACCCAAACCTTTATGTTGAGGATCCAAACAACTTTACCAGAGTGCTTCTTGATGTGATAATTGGCATACATTCCCAGTGCACGATGCGAGATGCTTTTTTGCTGCTCAGCACTCTGCAGCTTTGTGAGAAATAGCCTGAATCTCTAAGCCCCCAGCTTCCTCAGTAGAAAGCACAAGATGTATGTGTGGGCTTGGAAAATGCAGTGTGAGCTCAGCTCTCTCCAACAGTGTTGGGAGCCAAGTGCTCAGGATTTTGATGGTGCAGGTTGCTGTACAGGCAGCATCTCATTGAAGATGTAATTTTGTAATATATTTATATTTCTATTTACTTAATTTTTTTTGGTTTTTTTTAAAGGTTTGTTCAGCTGCACCTGTAATTTGCTTTTAAAATTTGCTTTATCACAGGGATATTATATAGCTAAGTTGTCAAATGATATATTCATAAGAAAGCTATTCGCACTTGTGAGCAAAAATAAGCATTCATTATTGGCATTTCTTCAATGTTGTAACTGTAACTTATTTACTGTTATATATAACAGTCTCAGTGCATAAAGAAATGCCCTTACAGCTGATCCAAAGCTCATTTAAGTCATCAGGTGTCTTTCCATAGGTTTTTTTTGTGCGCTTTTAATCACACAGTTGTCATAATAGCAAACCTCCAATGGATTTTCAGTGATACCCTGTACTTTTAAGGAATTTTCTACTTAAGTTTGCATGTAATTGTGTGTGTGGGGGGGTTTTGTGTGGTTGGGTTTTTGGGGGTTTTCTTTCTGTGAGTGTTTCTTCTTTAACTGAAAATCCTGGAATTCAAAAGAAAGAGACACTTGTTTGCTTCAGGGATAGGTGTTGCTGTAGCCACAATAGCACAGACTGGCCAGTGTGCTGGTGCTGTGGAGTGTTCTGTGGTACTGCCCCTGGACTGATCTTTGCAATAAATTAACATCTTAAAATATGAGCAACTGGAGGCCAAAGCTTAAGCTGCAGAATTGCTCAGATCTGTGGAAGGATACAGGGTCCTTTTTTTAAGAGGCAATTTTTAAGGATATCCAGCAACCTAGTGATTCTGACAGATACACAGGGGCATTTAGAAAGTTAACTTTCTCCCTGCTAGGAACCTGAATTCTCTTTAAACTCTGATGTTGGTATGTGTCACTTGCTTAGGTGACACTGTAGTTATCTGCATGCTTTGCCAGTGCTCACAGTGGCAAGGTTAACTATGTAGGAGTTAGGGAAAGTATCTTGGAGCCCTGGTATTGTGGAGCCAGTTGTATACATACAATCCAGGGACTTGTAATGGACTCTCAGAAAAAAATTTAGATGAAAGTCTTTCCTCTGCAATACTGGCTTTTTTGGGACTGGGCACTGTAGCTGAACTCTGAATAGCAAGGACTTGCCTTTCTCATTGCTCAAGCAGAGAGGTAGAAAAAACATAATACCAAATATAGTGGGGGCTTTTTCAACCTGCTTCATGTTTTAAGGTATTTAGTACTATTTAAGACTGTTAAACACGATGCATCAAACACCCTGTGGTGTCTTCGTGGGCAGAAAACGCTAACTCCTTGTTAGGTTTTGTGTGTTCTGCAGTTCCCTTTAAACCCCTTGGTTAGTCTTCTGATTTGTTTTCTATCTTCCTTGTGTCCACCAAAGTACTGGAAGCTCACGAGGTGATCTTCTACCACCAAGGACACCAAGGAATTGCTGCCAGAATCCCCTCCTTTCTAGTACTGGTATAGAGGCAATTATGAAATCCCTGGCAGTGCTGCTCCGTGGGATGAATGATGACATGATTGTAGAGGAAACCGTTTGAAGTGTAGCCTATTTATTCTTCCCAGTTACAAAGATTACATGTGCAGTGAATTTGCATATTCATGTCTTCTCTTTTTAGCACTGCTGGGGCTGACTAATGGAGGGGTTATGATACAGATGTACATAGAGAAAAATATTCCCTTCTCTATGTAAAAAGCCCAGTTTAAATCTGCACAGAGGCACTTCAGTGCAGGAGAAAGGGGTCGGAAGGAGCAGAAGACACTTTCAGGAGGATGTTTCTACAACACCACGCACTGCAGAAAGAATTGAGAGTCCCTGTTCCAAACACCCATTTTAGGGGCTCTGATACATCTACAGTATCTATCCTTATGTAGTATCCAGTGAAATGCCTTTTTCTGCTTTCAGTAAAGAGAGGCTGGTGAGCACCGAGCAGCTGAAGAAAGAGGAACTTCAGCTAAAGTAAGAAAATTGCTAGTGTATTTTTGTATATTGATACTTCTAATAAAAATTTCAGTTCAGCTATAGACTAATACAGAACTAGAAGAAAGATGTCAAATTTCAAAAGTTGTATTTATTTGAACCTGAAATTTGTATTATTTTTATATAGCTATAGATGGAGAGGGAAGAAGAACTGTCCTTTAACCAGAGTACATCAGAACTAAGAAAGCCACACTATCAGAGCCTCTTCTCCCACTGTGGCATTCTTCTCCTCCTGAGGTAGTGGACAATTTGGTGGAGCCAAGAGAGTTAAAACAGGAAAGCAGTTGCAAGGACAAAGTGCAGGAACACAAGTTTTGCTTATGTAGAAAAAATGAGAGACAAAGTAAATTGCTTAGTATAGATTCCTATAGCTTAAGAGTGGTTCAGTTAAAGTGGTATACAGTTATCCAGAAGTGACTTCTGAACAAATTGCCCAAGAATAGCAGAGATCTGTTTTTGCTAGAGAAATAGCATGTATATAGACACATCAAAATTATTTTTATATGGCTAATATTTTTTTTAAAAAACCTGCTTTTTTAGAGGTTTGGGCAATGTGACACTTTACTCTTTGGCACTTTAACTAGGTGCTTTGTGTGTGTATGGGAAAGGTGACTGAAGATAAGACAATTTCCATGTTTGGGTTCTGTTCCTCATCTAAAACCTCCAGCATTAAACCTTGCCTGTAGATGTGCAGAAGATACAGAGATGGGGCTAAGTTCAGTTTTGGGGCAGTCAGAGTACTCTACCAGTATATCTTCCTGGAAGGTGGACCAGTACTTCAGAGAGATACTCTGTATACAGGCTCTGATCTCAAATTTGATTAATTTCTAAATGTGAAACAGTGAATTTATAAAACACAGAGCATATAACTCCTCCAGTAATCATAAGTAACTAGAACAGTTTTGATGGTGTGACTTTGTGGTTCAGCCTAGGAGGTTCACTGCTGTAAAAATAGCCCTAATTCTAGTGAAAACAGTCAAGTTGTGCCTGTGTACAGGAAGTCAAAGTCTGTTTTAACAGTGGGTTTAACTTACTGTATTCAGCATTTAAGCGATCATATTTGTATTTTGAATGGACCTGCATAATAAATTAAAATCATGGATTCCAACGGGCTCATGATGTAGCTTTTTCAATACTTGTCCAATAATTTTGGGAGGTTATGTCTGATGATGTAGTTCAGCTGCATGGTGATCCCTAATGTTGTGCTTTTGATCCTGGCTAAGTGCCAGGCACCCACGGCAGCCGCTCACTCCTTCCCTCCCCTGCCACAGCTGGGCAGAGGAGGGAAGGAGAGGGGAAAAAAAACTCGAGGGAATTAACTCAGAGGTCTAGGAGTTGAGATAAGGAACTGGGAGAAAACGCTCCAAGGACAAACCAGGCTCAGCTTAAAGTTGCAAAAGTGAAATTTATTACTACCTGAGTTAGGAGGATATGAGAAATAAACTAAACTTTTAAAAGACACCCTTCTTTCCACTCCCCACCCCTCCCTCCCTCCCACCAACAGTGCAAGGGGGGCAGGGTGTGGGGGTTCAGGTCAGTCCGTTTCCAAGATCTTCTTTCCCT
>VYZT01051697.1:648-42941 GCA_013400735.1 Pomatostomus ruficeps | reverse complement strand
TAGTGCAGCTTAGGCACTAAAATAGAATCGGTAGGGACTATGAAGATGTTACAAGAAATTTTATTGTCATGGATTTCTAGACAACATCACCATTAAATCAGACAAGTCTGGTGGACAGTTGTAGAATGGCAGGGACTTCCTCTCTTTGTACAGGAAAACTACAATGCTTCCAAAGAGGATGCTGTTGAGGCAGCCTATTGCCCAGGAAAAAATGCCTTCAGTCAGTCAGCAGCTAATTAAAAGCTGTGCAAAGAGGCTGTCATCTAAGCTCTTCCTGAACCAAAAGGAAGGCTGCAACAGGAACTTGTCAGTGGGAAGCTGTAAAGACTCGTCACTTGGACAAGGGTATCACAATAGTGACCATAGACAAATGTGGAGCAGGAATCCTATGTTTCAGCAGCATCTTCTAGACTGTTGTCATCATATTTCAGAGGGGGAAAAAATTAAGTTTAATAGGTGCTTAAAGTCATTTTGTACCAGTAGAGTCTTGATAACCTTCCTTCACATGATCTACACAACTGTGTCTATACCATACATATGAACAACGTACAAATTCTAATATTTCAGTACTTCAACCTAGGCTTTTCAGATTTTTATTTTATACCAGAATATACTTACCTTGCCTGTAGGAAAAATGTAATTGAAAGGAGGCATATGGGCTGGCCAAACCTAATCATACTTTAGACCAACTCCACAAACATCTCCTTGACAAAGAAAAGTCTACAAAAGAACCTACAAAGTTGAGGTATCTGGAGGTTTCTTAGGATCTTATATAAACAAATGCACAACCTTATCCCAAGTCTGTTGCAAATTAAGTATGTTGCATCCCAACAAAGACTGAGTATTAACATCAACTTGTAAAACTAATTTTGGAAAATCATCATGAAAACCTTCAAGAATCATGTAAAAGCAGGGTTGCACTTAGGCATATCTACAGATCCAGGCCTAACATACATTAAGACATTTGGGCTTTGTTAAGTTCAAAAGGCACAACCTGAATACCTGTTTATCCACTGACTGCATTTTTGTGTGTGTGTGTTTGATACCAAGTCACAAGGCTTGCACTTTCATTAAGGACAGACTTAGCTAATTTTGCTCTGATGTGCAGCTTAGGAATTCACATTAGGCAGCCTGACTAACTGCCCAGTGTGGGTACATTTCCTTCACATACTCAAACGTCCTTAAGGTTTGATCATAAAATAGCAGGATGGTTTACAAGTAACAAAGCTAGGAGGTCTATGATACTGTAAATTATATCTGCCCTTGAGACCTGCACTGACTTAATGTCTCAAGCATTATAATAATTACATTTCTTTTAAAAAAAGCACAACATACACAAAAAACCAAGCAAATCTTGCATGCACATACGTAGCCTCAGTAAACAGCTGAGAGAAGTGCAGTTCCAGTGCAGAATATCAAAATAGTTTTGTTGCACTGATCCCTATCAAAAGTTGAAAATGTAATCAAAGATGCACAATAACTGAAGTTGCTAAATCTAAATGATCATACTAAAGTGTTCATTACAAAAGAACTTCTGAATAGAAAGTAAGGCCAGTGGGCACTTCCAAATGATGCTGCAAGGAGAGGTCTGCTTGTAGTTGCAAGTGGATATTCATGGACATCTGGCAGAAATGTCATAATATTTCAAGTGTGTTTTTAAATGCCCACTAAAATGGCTACAAAATACAATATTATTTCCTCCCACAGATTGAAAAAGCTTCTTGAACAAGAGACAGTATATCAGGCAAAAAAAGAAAAGGAAAACAACAAGAAAATAGCTAAACTGAAAGAAGAATTGACTAAACTGAAATCCTTTGCTTTAATGGTGGTGGATGAACAGCAAAGACTCACTGAGCAGTTGAATCAACAAAGTAAAAAAATTCAAGAATTAACCACTTCTACAGAACAAGCACACGAGAAGCTGACTTTTGCTGAAGCAAAAATTCAAGAAGAGAAACAGAGGTCCAGCAGGCTGGAGGCTGAACTTCACGCCCGGAGCAGTAAGATTTCCCAAGACCAAGAAGCAATGATGGCCAAACTAACCAATGAAGACAGCCAGAATCGCCAGCTCCGGCTAAAATTAACTGCTCTCGGCCGACAAATTGATGAGCTGGAGGAGACCAACAAATCTTTACGAAAAGCAGAAGAAGAACTGCAAGACCTAAGAGATAAGATAAATAAGGGAGAGTGTGGGAACGCCACACTTATCACTGAAGTAGAAGAACTACGGAAACGATTGCTGGAGATGGAAGGAAAAGATGAAGAACTCATAAAAATGGAAGATCAGTGCAGAGAACTTAATAGAAAGTTAGAAAAAGAAGCATCACAGAGCAAGAGCCTTAAAGGGGAAGTTGATAAACTTAATAAAAGAATTATGGAGCTGGAGAAACTAGAAGATGCTTTCAACAAGAGTAAACAGGAATGTTACTCCCTGAAATGCAACCTAGAAAGAGAAAAAATGTTAACAAAACAGTTGTCCCATGAGCTGGATGGTTTAAAAGCTAGAGTTGGCGAGCTTGAAGCCATTGAAAGCAAGTTAGAAAAAACTGAGTTTACACTTAAAGAAGATTTAACAAAGCTGAAGAGTCTAACAGTGATGCTTGTGGATGAAAGAAAAACTATGGGTGAAAAAATAAAGCAAACAGAAGAAAAGCTGCAAGCTGCAACTTCTCAGCTTCAGGTGGAACAAAATAAAGTGATGTCAGTTACAGAAAAGCTGATTGAGGAAAGTAAAAAGGCACTGAAATCGAAATCTGATGCAGAGGAAAAAATGTCCAGTGTTACCAAAGAAAGAGATGAACTGAAAAACAAACTCAAAGCAGAAGAAGAGAAGGGAAGTGATCTTGTTTCCAAAGTGAATATTCTAAGTAAAAGACTTCAGTCTCTGGAAGATGTTGAAAAAGAGTTTCTTAAAAATAAACGTAAGGAGAGTACTAAATCTAGCACCTCCTTGCAGCAGGAAAACAATATAATCAAAGAGCTTTCTCAGGAAGTTGAGAGGCTTAAGCAGAAGCTCAAAGAAATGAAGTCCATAGAGGATGATCTTATGAAAACTGAGGATGAATTTGAGTCTCTAGAACGAAAATATGTCAGTGAACGGGACAGAGCCAAGCTCCTATCAGAGGAGCTGGAGGCTGTGAAAATGGAATTGGCGAGGTATAAATTAACGGAAAAGGCAGAGTCCAATCAGGAGCAGCGCCTTTTTAAGAAACTCAAAGAAGAGGAAGCTAAATCGAGTCATCTTTCTAGAGAAGTAGATGCACTGAAAGAGAAAGTTCATGAATACATGGCAGCAGAAGACCTGATCTGTCACCTGCGAGGTGATCACACAGTCTTACAGAAGAAACTCCTCCAGCAAGAAAATAAAAACAGGGAGTTAGCAAGAGAAATGGAAAGCCTCACGAAAGAACTGGAGAAGTGCAGATCCTTCAGCAAGAACATGAGGCCTGGTCTCAATGGAAAGAAAATTTCGGATGTGCAAGTTTTTTCTAAAGAAATCCAAACAGATCCAGCAGACAATGAACCACCTGATTACAAAACCCTCATGCCTTTAGAGCGAACGGTCATAAATGGGCAGCTCTATGAAGACAGTGATAATGAGGAGGAACAAACCGTGTCTTTCAAAAGCAACTCGTCCAACACAAATGCCGCAAACAAAAAACTATGGATCCCTTGGATGAAGTCCAAAGAGAGCCATCCTCAAAACGGAAAGATACATACGAAGCAAAATGGCAACTGTGCACAGACTGGAGATCTAGTGCTAAGCCATACACCTGGCCAGCCCCTTCACATAAAAGTAACTCCAGACCATGGACAGAACACAGCAACCCTTGAAATAACCAGTCCTAGCACTGAAAGCCCTCACTCCTACACAAGCACAGCAGTTATACCCAACTGCGGCACTCCAAAGCAAAGAATAACCATTATTCAAAACGCCTCCTTAACACCTGTAAAATCAAAAGCAGGAGAAGCTTACATGACCCCAGAGCATGTAATTTCTCCCATTACTATGACTACTTTTGCAAGATCTCAAACTCCTGAATCATGTGGTTCTTTAACTCCTGAAAGAACAATGTCCCCTTTGGCTTTACCCGGCTCAAGTTCTCAGGAACAAACACTCTCCTCAGAGCCTTTGGAAATGGGAGCCAAGCATGCTGTTTTTACAGTATCCCCAGACAGGCAGTCATCATGGCAGTTTCAGAGATCGAACAGTACAGGATCGAGTGTAATAACTACTGAGGATAACAAAATCCACATTCATTTAGGAAGTCCTTACGTCCAAGCTCTCAGCAATTCCAAGCCCATCAGCCCTTGTAATGCAGTGCAAGACAAGAGAACTCCAGCACTAGCTAATGGCCTACCCACTAAGCCCACCAATAAAATTACCAGCAGTATTACTATCACACCAACAGCCACTCCTCTTCCACGGCAGTCCCAAATTACAGTAAGTAATGTCTATAACTGACCCCCATCCATGCTGACACCCTTACCAGCAACCCATCCTGTTTTTCATCCCAGCAAGAATTATTTGGAACAGCCTCTTTACTTTGGGAAAGATCTGTGCATGAACTATACAACAGCGTATGGAACTAACGTTAAGTTTTGCCTGCTTACTGTTATCAAGTGTGCACTTACTGTATATCTTCTCATTGAAATACAGTTATGTAAAATATTTAGTCTTGCACTTGTATAAATGCATCTTTATGTATTGCCATTTTCAAAATAACTCACATTACTTTTGACTGCAACTTGCCTTGGTAAAATATTTTAACATTACAAAAAAACAGTAAATAATTGATTATTTTCATCATTGCTTGCTGAATATTTTTTGTTTGTTACGTGTGGTTTGTATTTTTCTGCATGTATGGTAGAATTTGAATTAAGCCATAATACTGCCTGCTAACTTCAGATAAGACTTGATTCATTATCTTCCCTGCTATTTCCCAATTCCTGCTAGCCCGCTCATTTCAGGTAATTATCAGTATATCACACACAAACACACAAAATATTCTGTATTGTATAACAGTGTTTCGTTAAAATTCTTTTTAAACCTTCCTGCAAACTTTGCTTGTAAGTGAACTAAGTTCAGAAGCTTGTATCACAAAGTAATCCTCCCGAAACAAGGGTTTTTTTCCCAATACAACAGCAAAACTGCAATCATTTAGGTATGCTGTAAAACAATAAACAGCAACATTTATATTGCTAAACAATAATTCAGGAGAATAGATTCACATACAATATTCAAATGTCATCTGAGCCCCTAGCCATCAGTTTGACAAACACTATACATCACACAAGTACAATGAAGAAGAAATAAGGTTACCAAACTATGGCATACATTCATGTTTTTCACTTCATAGACAGAGAAAGCTTGACAGAAGCATCAAGAAGCAATACTAGACCAAGTCTCCAAACATGCAGGCCTCTAGCTCTGGGATAAATAGAAGTGCCATACAGAATGGACAAAGCAGGTTAAGGTATTTCAATGGCAATTACAGTATTTGTGCCTAGGAAAAGGACAGAAATGTAACCGATTGTGTCCTTTACACATGTGCCAAGCAGGCAATTTTAATTTCCCAGAAAATATTGCTAGTGGTGGAGCAGCTTCACATACAATGTAAATCAGCCCAGAAGAACTGGAATGTACTTTTAAACTTCTCTTTTTGCAAAAGTTGTACAAACCCAATTGTTCTTATTCTAAAAAGTTAAATGCCCATAAATTTGATGCTTTGGGGGAGGGGGGGAGGTATTATTTAAAAAAAAATTTTAAAACTGCAACCTCCTTATCAACAAGGAAGTTTGCAAGTAAGCAGAAAGTCCCTATTTACTACACCCTTATCTTTATTCTGCCTATATTCTCCAGAGAAAAAAAATATTTCTGCAGTATAACTTAGCAACGGATTCAACAAAGAACTTTGGCCCATGATCTCACATAACAAGGGGACTTCTATCATTTTAAGTCCTTTTGATTGACAGGAAACTAAATGTTTATAACTGTAGATAATAACTGCTTTTAGAACAGCTTCTATTGAAAAGCAAAGTCCACCACCTATATACACTTTCTCTCAGTAAACAATGGGAAGAAAAAAAATATTAAATCATATAATATATGTGATAGGAATTGATATTAACATATGAATTACAGTTGAGCAATGGCAATTTCAAAAAGAGAAATTGTGTACGGACCTGCACAACCCCACCTTATATAACCTGAAGTTACTAGGCTTCATAAGAGGTCCTTCTTCCTTGTTTTGTCTCACTCTATCTCCATGGCTGCACAAGTGAGCTATGACTAAGACCTGGGTCACAAGAAGTACATAGTCTTATTCTGCAAGGCAAACTTTGACTCACATCAGTTTCAGGAAAAGTTACTGATGAAAACAGCAGCCAGCACTCAGGCAGAGCAAGATTATAAAAATCTTAGAGCATGTTAATTATACAAACAAGTTACCTAATTACATTCAGGTTGCACATTCTTAACTGGAGGGCTCAAGACAAAACCAAAAATCAGTACCTTCAAAATACATTCTCTGCACTTCTGTTCTTTGGGATACTGCATATCCTGCTGATCTATACCTAAAATCTCTGCAGGAACACATTCCAAGCATGGTACTGAATAACTGTGTCTGAAGTACCCATTTGCCAGAATACTATCAGACACCAAATTCTCAAAAATTAAAGGATTAACACTTGCCCTCCAGAGGCAGTAGTATTTTCTTCAGTTAGACTTAAAAAGCTTGTAGAAAAAAAATTCAGATCCACCTTCAAAAATACATAGAAATGTGTTGTTCATTAACCACCTGGCCATCTATTATAATATCTTATAAAAGAAAAGCACAAATCAGGACATAGCAATAAGTACACACAGTCCTTTGGACAAACACCAAGCTATTGTGAATAAGGAAGTTCAGTTTTTAATGCTAAGATTTGAATACAAAACCTAGATCAGAGTTCACACCATTTATAAGTATAATCATTTAACAGGACAGTACTTCTGCCCCTGTCTTAAACTCATAATGATTTATCAGTAACTGTCTAATTAATAAAAGACAAATGAAGCAGCCACTCATGAGCATTAACTCCTAAGTAAGCAGCATCTGCACTGCCTGGAAATGATATTGCTACGTTTCCTAAAGCCACACCTTGATTAAGGGATGCTTACATTCCCTTACATTGATGAAACAACCTCTGTGTAGATTGAACTGGCTTCACGGCAAAATTTTTGTCAGTCATTCCAACAGATGAAAAATCAAATAATTATTTTTGCCTGAACATAAGGTTTGCACAATGAAACAGGTTCATTCTGTTCAAATTCCCAAGATGAATTTCAAAGCAGAGAAAATAAACACCTGGATGTATTTGCTGAAAGCTGAAACTTAATTGATTAAACAGAAGGAAGTTAGCTGTAATTTTATCGTAAAATAGCAAATAGAAACCATAGCTTAAGGAATCTAATTATCAATTTACAAATTAACCTCGAGTTGTTCAGATCACCACTCCATATTTCAGAGTATTTCCATTTTGTTGAGTGGGAATATCCACCTGCTTCCTTGGCAGATAATAAGAAAACAGCAGAGCAAGGAGAAATTTAAAGAACTTATCTACACATTGATTCAAGCACTCTGAACAGAAACATCAAGCATAATCATTATTAAAATTCAACAAGTAAGGCAGCTTTTCTAGGAATTTTAACTACTCTGTAATTGGTAAGTATTGCTGTTAATTTGGAGGCTGAGACATTTTTGCTTTCAGTTGATCAAAAGCCTAAAGTCTGACAGGTATGTAATGATTCATTTAAATGTTACGGGGAAATAAGGTCACATAGTAAGAAGCATGTATCAGAGGAATTAAACTGTGAAAGAGAGTGTAAAAGCAGTTTTCAGCAGATCATAATATCAATCCTTCTCTTTTCCAAAACTCTTGGCAAGCATCTCCTCTGAGGAATAAAAATCTAGCCTTTCCCCTTTATGTTTAGTTCCCAGCAAATTAAAAAAAGGGAGAATTAACTGATTTAAAAATGACAGCAGTTACCAGCCCACTTTCCTTCATCTTTTTGGGTTTATTTCAGTGAATGATCAAATGGACACAAGCAAGGGCAGCACAAACACTTTGGTGCTCAGCATTTTTAAGCCATTCTTTTTATGTGATTAAATATGTCAGAAGAAATACTTGCAGTTTTTGTCCTTAGAGGGAGGATGGATGAGGGGAGGGAGGGAAAAGGAGGAAAAGCAAAAAGAAGAGAATAAGAAGCGATAAGGGTAATCTGAGACCAAAGTGCCCATCCATCAAATGAGGTAGTATTTCAAGTTATTTAAAGACCTCTTGCAAGTCACTAATTAAGAAATAGAATTGACAAAAATTACAGGAGCAGTCTGCTTAATCTTCCTGATCCAAAGCACCATAGCCAATACGGTGTCTAGGGACAGAATGTAAGGCTGTAATAAGAAAAAGATCTGTATGTAAGCACTTCATGCAGGGCTTAGGAAGGCGTGCTCCCCACACTAGGGAAAAAATAATCAGAAACAGAATTGTACAGCTCTATTTTCTGAATAAGATTCAATGGATGCTGCAGGGTTAGGTGATGGAAATGGAGTAACCATCTGCAGGATGACTTTGTCCCTAGGAAACAGATATTAAGACAGGCAAAACAAAAACTGACAACTGCCTAATCTCCAGGCTTAAGCAAAGACTACCAAAACATTATGTTACCAAGAAACAGAAGAGAAAAAGATCTTATGCTTCAAATACAGCACAAGTGGGTGTACAAAAATGTTTTAAAATTAACAACAAGTAGTGTAAGTGGGAAATTGCTCAAAGAAAAAAAGACAAAACATAAAAATTTAAGGAGCATGAAGTGTTTTCACAGATCTGCAGCCAGTGGCCCGAAGATGAAGCTGAATTCTGTCTGTGCTGTAGTTAGCACATTAGCCAATGACCCACCATACTGTGGGCACCCAGAAAGCCTCAAATATCAGAGCTGGCAACCAAATATGATTCTCCTCTGGCCACAAGGCAAAGTATTCTTGAGAAACACTTTTTGAGTACAAGTGGAAAGACCTCTTTTAATCAATGTCTCTTCATTTGCCATACAGTGGTTTGACACCAGAGTCTTCATACAGGGATGAGCCAAAGAAGCTCCCTCCCCTTTTTCACTTCTACCACAACCCAAATTACAAAATACTCCACTTTCAGTTGTGCTGTCACCACTGTTCTGGAAGGCAGCACTGTGAACCAGGTCAAGAAACTAACCTGGATTTAAAAAAACAAAAGCAAAACCACAAACAAAAAGCCATACTCCACAAACCCTCGTTAAAAAAAAAAATCAAAAACCAAACCAACAACCTCAACAAAACAGGATCCATTTCACAGCACAGCTTTATAAAATAGCTACATCAGCATAACTGAACGGACACGCAAAAAGAAAAAAGGAGAATTTTATAGTGCAATCACTGATGAAGTCCTGGTTCCATCACCTTTGATGCTACCACTGTTGTCTGAAGAGATACAATCTAGCACGCAAATATATCACAAAGCACTTCAAATATACAAGAATTCATCAGTCATTCATCATAACATAATTCTGGATCTCTCTTGGAAGAGAAGTTAATTGACTTGTGCAAAATCTGAGCAAAGCAGCTTCAAACATGATTAGTACCTCTATTTTCTTATCCTTGATCATCTCAAACTGAAGCCACTATAGGTCGTGTTGTATCCTGAAAAAACATCAATCTTAGCTGGATAAAAACTAGAGAGCCTTTTATTTTAATTATCATTTTATATGTATTAGGAAATAAATATATATACATTGAAAATAGGACTCTGATTAACACACCTTTGAATGTGGCCTTCCAAGAGGCTCACAGAGAAAAGCCATTATGGTAAAAGCAAGAAGGTTTTTTCCCTTCTCCATGCAGAACCTCTGTAAACTATTTCAACATATAAATTTAGCAATATGGGAAAAACATAATCAAAGCTTTTGAACAGACAATTTTGATAATGAAGGTGTTTTCACGTTAAAAGGCGTGTGTGGGTATAAGTGCAGTTTCAAACATCTTTAAAAACTGCCTCAGAAATATCCAAACACAAATGCCCCTACCTGCCCCGGTCTGTACAGAATGATGCTCCACCGCCAAGAATCTTACTCAACAAATGGCAGTGCAGCTTCAAACCCGGCGGACTGCTGGTCTCACCCAGGCTGTATTCTCTCTGACAGCACGGACCCCTCAGCCTGCAGGAACACCTAAGTGTCGGCACCCCCTCTGCGGGACACAACTGCTACTGCAGCGCCTGTAGGATTCTAAAAAGGCCACACACTTCTGTTCCTAGGGACCCCAAGTGCCCTAACAGGGTGTCTGAGACCCCTTCGACTTTCAAGGGGGAAAGGGAAGATTAGCAGCCAACAATTGTTCATTCCAGCTGATGCTGATGATTCCATGATGATGCTGATCAGCCAGTCCCACGTAACCTTGTCCTACAGGAGTTAACCCACATCCTTACCCTTCCCTGCATCTTGTCAATTATCTACTAGAAATGAATCTTTAAGTTATCCAAAGTTTAAAATATTATCATCACACTCCCCAGTGAAGATATGTCCCAAGAAAAGCAAGGCACATAACATAATTTTAACTGTAAATACAACTTCTGCATCCAACCCTTCTTCTTTCCCCCACCACCAGAAAGTATTGTACTCCAGTATTCTCATTCCTATCCCCACACCGGACTTTGAAAATTACTTTCTCTGCAAGAGTCTTTCACATATTAGAAGACAATTATCACATCTCTTCTCAGTTTTGTTTTCTCCAGATTAAACAAACCCAGTTGCTCTTCCACTTAATAGCTCAAGTACTACGACTCTGTAGATTACTGTAGAGTCATTTTCCCTCTGCCAAACTGTTTATAGTGGTGTNTGCAGAAAGCAGAGCTCAAGAAGGATCTCAGGACATTTTCAGGTCTATTCCCTCACCATAACTTGACTTAAAACCCTCCAAAAAAAACCTGGTTCATACAGTTCTAAAAAACTTCTGCAATGACAACTTCACAGTTACCCAGGAACCTGTAACTGGGCTGAAATACCCTTGCTATTAAGAATCTTGTTAATTTCTAAATTAAATTTACGTTGCTGAAATTGTACTCCAGTATTCTCATTCCTATCCCCACACCGGACTTTGAAAATTACTTTCTCTGCAAGAGTCTTTCACATATTAGAAGACAATTATCACATCTCTTCTCAGTTTTGTTTTCTCCAGATTAAACAAACCCAGTTGCTCTTCCACTTAATAGCTCAAGTACTACGACTCTGTAGATTACTGTAGAGTCATTTTCCCTCTGCCAAACTGTTTATAGTGGTGTGACAATGCCATGAGCCAAGCCAGACAACAGCCTGGCTTAGGTCTTACCAGTGTTAGGAAGAGTAAGGAGTACAACACTGCTCCTGCTCACACATCTCAGTATAGTCACACACACAGGTGTGGTGCATAAAAGGGAATTCAGAGCAACTGAGACTTCTCACTCTGGATTCCTAGAAAACAAATGCCAGTGAAAGAAAAGTAAAGAAAAGGAAGTATCAGAATGCTCTGTGCAGTTGAGGATGCCTAACCAAAAATTTGAGCCAAAGCTGCCTGGCTTGGAGACCAAAGGGAATATTCAAGTTTATCACTTAATCTTAACTCGTTCTCACTTGCAGACCTGGCTTTCATTCTGACTGCATTCAATCATCCAGGAACAAACTTAAGTCTGGCAAGAGGCACGCTTGTGCACATACAGACACGGACTCTGTGTGAAGGATCTTCAGCACCATCCCCTGGCCACTTTCACCAAAGCTAAAAATGATACTCTCTTACTCAAGTTTCTTAAACTAAAAATTTAAGCCGTGAGAAAGAACCTTACCTAAAATTATTTCTCCTAGATCAAGTGCTTCAATGACTGTAGAAAGACAAATAAGAAAACTTACAGCATAAGTACTACATGCTCCCTCCTACTTAAATAAATAAAGTTCAAGAAAGGAGCAAAGCACACATCATACTTTCAGAAGGAAAAAGAAAGGATTAGGATCAAAAGCAGGAGAACTACTTTAACAGCACAGAAACAGAAATATTTTCTCTCCTAGACACTCCCACACACACTTGCCTTAGCCCATTCCCCAGAAAACAAGCATTGCATTGTGTTAAAACCTGGCCCATTTAAATAAGCCACCTCTGTCCCCATCAGGGAGAAAAAGAGGTGAGCATGGAATAAATATCCTGATATTTCAGAGCATGCTTTCTCCATTGCCTTCCTGAAATTAGAAGGGCCATTTTCACATTAATGTGTGAAAATTTCTCAACTGTAACCTATGCTAGTGTTTGTCCCCATCCCTAAAGTACCCTCTGTCATTCGCCGAGACAACAAACATAGTTACTGTGTAGAGTTCTCACTCTAACACCCTTTCTCCTGCCAATTCCTATTACAGGCAATTGATGTCTGCTTCAGAAGTTAATTTAAAATGAAGTTAAAATGCAGCTTTCTTGATTCTTAGATCATTGCTTGCCTTGAAAATTAGCTTTAACTGTTTATTTCTCCAACTAAGCACTACTGACAAAAACTTTGCTATTTGCCATGCCTAATACCTTGAACCAACATGGTGCTGTTATACTTAGAGAGAGATGTACCACATAATCTTCTAATTTAAAATACGTGGCCAGCTTAATGTTTTTGGGGTTAGTTGTCATTGTTGTTGCAGTAATTATTTGCTGATGCTTACTTAGACACATTAAGTAAAGGAAAATGCATAACTACTCAGGTCACTCCAGGGCAACATTTTGTTTCTGGGGGTGTTTCAAGAGCATTAATGGGAACTCACAAGGGATCTCCAGAACATGAAAGGCAGCTCAGCTTGCTTTTTGAAGAATAAACATATATTTTTTTCTCTTCTCTGACTTGGAAAGATAGCAGATATAAAAAGTGGCCTACAGGTGGAAACTGAAGGAGACTAAACAGCAATGATGAACACAAAGCCAGCAAATTCAGAACACAAATGAGAGTTTAAAAAAGAATGAGGGAGACTATAAACATTCATCTTGAAGGAAAAAATGAACTGGTAGAAAGGATGCATACATTTGAAGAGAATTGAAGTAATTCATAGTGTGCACACAGATTTCCCATACATAGTTAAAAATCAAATTGAAAAGGCCCACCAAAATCTATATAAAAGGGTTTCTTCAGCCATTCAGGTCTGTCTAAAAGCCAAACCAGATATCCCAAGATACAAGCCTGCTACAGCCAGTGTATCTGCTTACATGCCTCTACACTAAGTAGTAGGGAAGGATCTAAGAATATTGCACAAGGATATTCTGTACACCTACAACTAAATTAATGCAGAATTTTATATATGGTTACTTCCAAGTGCTTTCCAGACAATTCCCACATAATGCCATTCCTTCTTTATGGGTACATCTTACAGCAGCTTAAGCCCTGGCCCAGTCAACTGACCCAAAATGTTGTTTACGACTCTTATCTGAAATTCATAATTTGTCAAGTACAAATTTTAGAAATTAAACAAAGTTTAGTCCTTGATCAAGCTACACATGTAACTGAAGTCAAAAAGTAAAGTGTCAATAAGTGTTTTCCTTGAATTTAAGTTATTCATTCTTTCCTCTCTAGAATTTATACCAAGGAATGATGAAAAAGAAACCAATTTTTAAGTGCTGTATGAGGGAAGAAGAGAACTAGATGGGCAGTTTGTTAAATCCTTGCTTTCATCAGAAGTTAGATTGGTACAATCACTGAAGTGCAAGTTTAGTTGTCCTGGCACAGAAACTTAGCACTGGTATATTTTATTTGCATAGAAAACAAAAAGCCCTGTAATACAGCAGTTATCCTTAAGTCTGAGCCTATGCCAGGAGTTAGAGCAATTCAGGTATTGTAGCTACAATCAAACACGACACAAGCAAAAGAGAGCAATACAAACTCTGTAAGCAGACCAAACCTAGACAAGTCCATCAGTTATAATGCAGCTCTAGGCACTAAATTATAATAATGTAGATGTATTCAATACTGTCATTCAGAACTGCAAAATACAAAATAATTTTGAATCACAAAAGAAAATCTGCTTGAAATTAAATCTGATGCTTCAGACCATATTGTCAATGATGGTTTTAATGAACTAGACGCTAGCGCAAACTATAGGCCAGAGCACAGGGGTATTTCACACCTAATTTCACAATGATTCAATAAAACCTTAGAGCCTGAATACCAGAGTCAGAGGCACAAAACCTGTAAAAATCTGAGCCTACCTTCCTGAAGTACTAACACAGCTGGTCAATCAATTCCAGATAATACTCCAACCACTTTGTAACCTCAGGAACCTCTGAACTGGAACACTTCTCAAAAAAACCCCAAACCAAACAACCAAACACAATGTTCAGAGATACAATCTCACTTTAGCATGCAATACTTTACATAAATATTTTGATCTATTCACCTCAATACACTTAGCAAATGATGGCTAATCTAATTCTTTTTATAGGTGGGAAACAGACACGCTTTCTGTCATCTCTACAAATACATCAGACAGTCGCATTGTCAGTAATAGCCCACCTAAACATTTTATTCTCAATACTGTGCCTCATCTCTCAGGCCATACCACATGGTCAGAGGCAAACTCTTCCAACTCAGTACTCATGAAAAGCCAGATTAGCAGTGACACAATTATCCTCTCCAATATTAATTCTTTTCTTAATACAGCACCTTTAGTAATTGAAGCAAAATGCTTTTTT
This sequence comes from Pomatostomus ruficeps, assembly GCA_013400735.1. Taxonomy (NCBI): domain Eukaryota; kingdom Metazoa; phylum Chordata; class Aves; order Passeriformes; family Timaliidae; genus Pomatostomus; species Pomatostomus ruficeps. The sequence goes on along the minus strand of VYZT01051697.1, from coordinate 28,188 downwards.
GGTTTGGGGCCAAACGGGGAATTCGGGTTTTTTTCTTTTCGTACTAACAACAGGAATGCTAAAATTCCAGACTACCATGAAAATGCATGTTAATTTTGTTTATTCAGCATTTAATGAAGAGTTTCAGTCGGGTTTAAGTGAAAATAGGGTGCAGTGCAAAAAAAAAAACTTTACTGCCACCTAGAGGTAAAATCTTGAAGAAACACAGGGAAAGAAAACTTCATCTTTTTCCTTACCTTCAAAGCCAAACTCTTCCTTATTTCAATGCATTAAAAAAAAAAAAAAAAAAAAAGACACTACAAATTGAAGCATGCTGATTTTCGAAATAAAAACATGAAAGAAGTTTTAGACACTTAGACTACATATCGTCTTTGGTAGTGAGCAGTGGTAAATGCCTGTGAGTGTTAAGTACCAGGCACAGAGAATAGAAACTTCAGCCTCTGGCAGTCTGCAACTTATGGCTATCCACAGTTGGAATCTCTACACATCTTTGTGTTCAGCAGTCCTTGATGGATGCCCTGAGTCAGTATAAATTCTCTCCAAACCAATTTATATCATCACCTCAAAAATGGTCTGCCCCAATGAGTTTCATAGCTCATTGACAAGGGAAAATACTTTTCATGTACCTTCAATCCACCTCCAGTGGATGCCCTCTCAAGCATGCTAGAGAATTTCCTTATTCACCATAATTCTACATTTCTGCTGTTATTTATTTTTCTTACAACAATCTATTTTCCAAACTTAAAAAGGTTTAGTATATGTTATTAATCTTCACTCAAAAGACAGTTCATAACTGATAGTCTTTGCCACCTTTTCTGCACTTTGGCATATCCTTTATCGAGCTGTTTGGACAAAACCCTGCAAAACATTGACAAGGTAGGCATGGTTTGGATTCACACACTAAAAAATGACAGGGTTTGTTTTCTTCTATTCTTTTCCAAGTAATTCCTAACTTGTCTGTTACCTTTTTGACAATTGCCACTTGCTGAACAATGAGGACAATTTACAGGGATTCCCAGATCTGTGTTCTGAGTGACAATAAATGTCACTACTGTATGTGAGCTAGTTTTCCGCACATGTATTATTTTTCAATTGCTAACACTGAACTGGCACACATTTTTACTCAATAACATGAATTACTGTCAGCTCTTGCTCCAAATACTCTCCCTGTTATACCATATGCAAGTACTATAATTTCAGTGCTGTCTTCCCATGCAGTTTATGAATACACTGAGTATCAGAGGTGTCTGAGATGCAGATGCTATCTTCAACATACTATTAAAAACTAGTCACTGCTCTGCTACCTATCCACTTGCCAATTATTAACCTTGAGAATTTTCCTTGGTTTTCCACAGTGTCCACACAAAGTCTGCTCTCTTGAGATTCTTTTGTTTGAGACCACTATCAAATTGGGTTTTTTTAAATCACAATATAACATGGTCACATCTATAACAGTAAGTTAAAAACGTACCTAGATCTTTCCCTCCCACATGGGTCTCACCATTAAACAATTAAATAGCATGTGCCTACATAAATATATGTGACTAACAGATCTGAGTATTATCCCTGCCAAGAAACGTGGATGTTTTCCCATCACAAAATGAGTAACCATGTGGGCAAACACGTTACTTAACTGACATTTCTACGCTTTGATCAGTTCAGCAGTTACACTTAGAATCTTCTGTGAAGTTTTACTCTAAAGTAAAGCATCACACCCCTCTAGCATCACCAACAATTTCAGTGGTGGATTGCACATCACTAACAAGGATTCTGCAATTTCAAAAATCATCTCCTTCAGAACTCTTAGAAATGTACCACACTGTTCTGGGAGATAGTTACTATTTTATCTCTTTGTTATCAAACTTCAATTAAGCCCAGGTTGGTTTTTTTTCCCTTAGTCATGATCCATTAAGCACACCTGTGACATGCAAACTTTGCCCAAATTCCTCTACACTGAGCACATGCAATGATCTGATGTTGGTTCAGCTTTATTCTATTGAAAACCCCTGTCCTACACAATTACCTACAAGTAAATGGCAAGCCTTTGATTTGTGGTTATTTTTATTTTTTTAATCAGCCCAGACAGACCGTTATAGCCACTAGGAAGTTTTCTCAAACCCTGTTTTGATCTAGCTCATTCTTATTCATACTTAAGTCACCAGAGGTCCAACACTGTTTTCTATTGTCCTCATTTTAACACCATTTACATTTTATGGGGTTTTTTTTAAAAAATTAAGTGAAATTCTTTTACCCTTAGCTTGACTGAAAAAGGTATATAATAATGCTTGTGATGCAAAAAGGTTTTCTGATGAGTGGTGTATGTTTAATCCTGGTTTCAGATAATGGTACCTTTCAAACAAGCCTCTTGCCTTTATAGTTCTTCACCCTTTTCAGTGCTCATAATAACTTTTTATTTTTGTATATTTACTTTTTTGCAATTAAATATGACTATGATGCATTCTGGAGGGAAAGTTGTCTCATGAATACATGAATTTTGTGTACACTGGTCACTGTCAAAGATTTATCTCTCACAGTAAAGTATGAGCTGGGTATTGCCTGCTACTCAGGACTGAATCAGGATTTGCTTCTGCATGTGGAAGTTCTCTGATTATTCACCCAGAAAAGCCACACAGTTCAGACTTTGCACTGCCTCAGTCACTCAGCTCCTAGAGCTGATACTTATCTGACAGACAGGAAACCTCTCTTATTTATACTTTGAGTTTCAATCCACTTTTTTGATATTCACCAATCCAGTAGGTAAATTAAATACAAAGCCTCTGTCTCATTACCAACGAGATAAAGGAAGTTCAGACAAACAGTTCTAACAGCACTGCATTCAGATTTACGATGTGGAAAAGGCACTAACAAGTTAAAAATACCATTTGTTTCTAAAGCACAATTTATTATCTCGGTTTATTTCCAGATTACCAATACGTTCCGTCGCTCAATTCCAACTCGGATCCCCAAACCAAAGCCTGCAAGCACAACCAAAGCACCTGTCAAAACTCCTGCTGGACATCTCAACAAACCACTCCAAGACAGCCCTTCTGGAAAGATACGCATTGTAAGGACTGTGTCTAAAACCTGCCTTCAAAGTGGAGGGAGAAGGTAAATAATTTCCTGTGATCTGTGACATTAAAATGGATTTAAGCAATCTGAATCTCAGCAGCAGTTGTTTCCACTGGGGAAAAATCAGAACCATCCACATGGTCAGCACATCAACAGGCACCAATCACAGGACATCAGGAGACAGCCATATTCTTAGAAGCCAAAGTTAACTGCATGTCTGCAGGGACCATGCTCTGCCCTGTTTTTTCTGGTGCAATTCCAGATTTTGGCACTCACAGTATAGGAGCACAACACACAAATAAGTTTCTACTATAAATTCAGTTTTGATATGTTCGACAAATAACAGTAGTAAGGTTGTCTCAGTAGATTTATGAAAACATTGTCAATCACAGGAGGAGGGGTTATAGAAGGTGTCCTGTTTTCGAAGTTGGTCCAGCCAAGAAACATCTCAGTATGGATATCCTGAGTTCAACATTAAAGATGGAATGAAGAGAGGCATGGAGAAATCTGCTCTTGTATAATGTATTGACCTTAGAGAAATGCAGAGCTCCTTGCTGTGCCTAGCTCCACTTTAAAAGCATGATGTGAAGATAAGCAAGTCCCTCCTCAAGGAGTTAATTAGTGTGATTATCTTCACTCTAATACATGCAGATATTATGTTATGAAAACAGATGCAAGAATCAAGATGAGTATTGTTTGCATCAGCTATATAAACTTTCACCATTTGGACTACATTTAGATTTCAGTTCACTTAAACAGTGTTATAGAACTGATCAAAACTAGTATTGAGCATAACAGTAAGTTGTGGCTTACAAAGAAGTGCAATTTTATTCTTGCATTCCTCCACAGTTTTACCCCTCCTTTCAGCTGCTCACATTCACTTAAAACATGTAACCAAATTCATGGCTCTGAGTGAAGGGGCAAGTTCTAGTTCATCCATGAGAGAATTTGCCTTTTCGCTTTTCTTAAAGCATAACTTACTTAAAAGACTTAAAATTCAAGGTTTTCTTTCAGCCAACACACACACAAAAAGAACTTGAACAAAAAACACAAACAAAAACATTAGAAGAGACTCCATGCTTATTGTTTCCAATTTTCTGAAAAATAGCAATTGTTGCTCTGCAAGAAAATTTCTCACTGTTCTATAGAACGTTAAGAAAGACTAACCAAGGAACCTCCCCAAGAATCCTGTAATGCCAAGTAACATGAGTTATTGTTTTAAAATATAAAAATTAATTTATTTCTCTGGTATTAATGTCTCCCTCATTCTTCTTCCCCTAACAGAGTGCATTCCAACAGTCTAAATGGCTCAACTGATAATATGTGGGAAAACTCCTTACACATAGGTGTTTCTTTAAGAACTGCCAAATCCTAATTCCTAAATAAAGCAAAAGCTGGTGGTGATCATGGTGCCATAGCCAGAACTGAAATCCTTTTGCTGAAGCAAGGAGAGATTCTGATGCATTCAGTTACCCAATTTTTCCCTTTTATTTCACAGCTAAAATTTTAACTTAACCACTGAGTACAACACGTTAGCACTGCTGTGTGGATGTTTTTGCAAACCCACAAGAAACCTATGCCTTCCTCAACAGCTTCACAAAAAATTCCCTAGAAGTACTTAAGAAAGTTTTAGAAGATCAGTCTACTGAAAAATTATTTCAGCTGTGTCCTACAAGACACGCCTGTGTTAATATGCAGACATTAAAGAATGACTCTTCCATAGTAAAAAGGAAAGGCTTCCAGTTTTATTCACTAAATCTGCAGCTATCAGGTTCTGAGAGTCCATGTCATGTATGCTCAGATCCCAACACAGCTCACAGAAGCACACCATTGCAACTTGCAGAATGAACGTATATAGGTGTGAAGAAACGCGGATTTCAAAAAGCAGCCGCCAACTTGGCATACTTATCAGAAAGATCTTCAAATACTGACCAAGTTCCATCACAAGGGACAGCAACTCATTGATGAGCCAGAAAAAAAGATACAAACCCCTTCATACACAGTCCACCAGCAGATCTCATGATCAAGCAACAGTGCTCCCACTGAATGCACTACAATGAAGAGCTGCAAATCACACGGTACAAATTGATGTTAACTGGCACCTTCCTGTATACAGAGAGAAAAGAGAACCTCTGGCAAAAGAAATCAATTCCTGCAATAGCATCCTTTGCCTTTGAGCCCACAAAGGACCCCACAAGCACTGCCAAACCATTCTCCATGGTCCCATATTATATTTCTCATCTATTGGTGCTGCTGACATACAAGAGTTTTGCTCCTGTCTTGCAATGACACAATTAATTTCTACCTATGAGGGGCATGGCCCACATAGACTCCTATTTAAGGATCTAAAACTGACAAATGGGGATACTACACTCCTATGGCATTAAGGGCGATACAGAAAGAATGGAGAATGAAAGACAAGGAGTGGTAACAAAAAAAGGAGGAAACTGGAAGAATTTCTGAAAAATACAAGTCCATCCCTCACCCTCAAACTGACTGGGAGATGTGGCATGCTGGCTACAGGCAAGATCCAGACATTTATAGCATTGTGAGAACTACTCTTTTCTGTTCACGGAGAGAAGAGGAAAAAGTTGGTGTCCTTCACCAGTACGAAATAAACTCCTCCAAATTCCTTATCCTTTCCCTTGTAATTCTGAATGCAATATAAAAATCACATGAAAGACTGGACAGAGTTGTGACACGATCTGGAAAAAGGGAGGTAAGGAAGTCCTGCAGTTGTATGACATGGGACGTGTAACATTAAACTACGCTGCTAAATAGAGAACAATCTCTAACTGCTCCCTCCTCAGATCTTGTCTCAAAGTTAAAGGTTTGCTGAAGATGTTATTGGGCAAGGTAAAAAGATGAGTAATCCCTTTAGCATTTTTTCCTTGGGTTTTGTGGGCTTTTTTCACATCTAAAAATCACTTGCAGCAGGGTAAACATTCATGTCTCAAGGTGAGAGTAACTAGCTTTAATGTTTAATATAGACTCTAAAATAATGACTTCCAATGATGTGGCCAAAAGCAAATTTAGAATTCCTTATATATCCATACACTAGGATATATATTTATATATATTTTGTGTTTTCATACTCCTTAGGTGGAATGTATGAAAGATGTTCATACTCATTTTAAAAGTAGCCTTTTCTAACTACAAGTTGCTAAAATCTAAAACACTTTTGAGAGCTGAGTAATGATGAATATTCTGTAGGTCAGAACTTATTCTAGGGTTAATCTTAAAGGATCTGGCAAAAGATCAGTATTTTAAAAGTACATTTTGAGTTCTGCTTTGCACCTACAGTTATGGCAGAGATGTTTTTTTTAATTAAGTCAGCAAATTAGGTTGGATAGTACTTTTTTTAACAGAACTTGATGTTTCACAGAAATAAAATTGACCAAGTCTGTCAAAGGTGCTCACTAATGTGCAATTATTTTCTTGTATTGCTGGCTACATCTACATTGTGAACCCTGATTTCCTCTTTTATGCCAACTGATTTTAAAGCATTTTCCAGTATCGATAAGATGCTGTACAAATCAACCTTTGATTTTACCTGTTTTACGTGAAAAATAGCTACACAAAATAAAAGTAAAAGATGTTTTATGTTTACTGATAGCTTGTGTCAACTTCATCCAACAACAGGCTCCATAAAAAGAACCTGCCAACAAGTTTGCAAAGATGGGCTACAGACAGCAGGATACCTGGTTTGCACAACACTCATCTGTAATCACTGCTTAAAGAATGTTCTCGGAGTAAAGTATACAGGGCTGGGTTAGACACCTCCAGAGGTTATTTTCCTCCTGAATTATTTTAGCAGCTCAAAAATACAATTGCAAAAATCCCAAGGAGTTTTTTGTAACTGGAAAAGTTGTCATTCACAGTCTCACCTCAAAGTCAGATGGTTCATCCATTATGTCAAAAGGTTATAATCAAAATCCTGCTCTGTATCCAATTTGTAAAGGAACGCTGCCAACATTGTAACAGTCAGCTAACCACCCACCCCAAATGAAACCTGTGGCTGGCAGAATGTGCAGGTAGGCTCTTAAGAAAAATTCCTAATGAAGAGCATTTACCATGGGAACTGGGACTGCTTAAGGAACCTACGTGAGACTAAAAATAAGAATTAAATGCTCAGAAGCCTAATTAGGTCTTGTGACCCCTCTTCATTACATACATACAACTTTCGTATTGCTCCTCTCTAACTACTCTCCAAGTACCTTTTCACAAGAAATGAACACCAATTATCAAGACACACAAAGAACTTGAGTCTTTGCAGAGGTGCAAATAACCTCCAGTAACTCCCAACTCTTGCCAAAATTGTATTAAAAAAGAAACTTAACAAACAATCAGTAAAACAAGGCACTGTAAAGTCTAAAGTCATTTTAGTTGCCTAGATCTACCTAAATTTTCAAACTAAATGTAAACATTACAGAAAAAACATTTAACAGCCTGTGGTTTAGAGACACATTGAAGAAGTACAAGTGTATGAGCCAGGTATGATAACCATCAGGAAGAGAAAGACAGATCAGTCACAGCACTATACTCCAAGGAGCAATGGCTGGAGAAGAGCTATTTAAGTCCTGCCCTTTTACAGTAACGCATGGCAAGGGTGAAGCGACACACCCCACTGGCACATGGGTGATGCTTTTCAAGTACCACAGATACTTTTCCCTCCAAAGGCTCTACTACGGATTTACCGTTTCCAAGGCCTTACAGAACTCAAAGTAAGTTCATGTCGGTAGTGGCAAACACAATCACAGAATATTCTGAGTTGGAAGGGACCCACAAGGATCATATATTATGCAAAAGCCTTTCATCAAATAAACCCTTGGGAAGAAAATACAGTTTGTAAGGTAAATTAATGCAAGGGAGAGCTGAGCTCTGAATTCAAAGCAAGAGGTTTTCCCATTCCCCTCGCCCCNGGCCGGGCCGGCGCTGCCCCGCGCTGCCGCCCGGGCGGGGCTGCCTCGGGCACGCCTGGTACCACATCTTACACTGCCTCTCGCACAATAGTCTCCTCAGAGAAAAGTAGGCCTNTGGAAGGGACCCACAAGGATCATATATTATGCAAAAGCCTTTCATCAAATAAACCCTTGGGAAGAAAATACAGTTTGTAAGGTAAATTAATGCAAGGGAGAGCTGAGCTCTGAATTCAAAGCAAGAGGTTTTCCCATTCCCCTCGCCCCGCTTTTTAAACTTCGCTTAAATGTAGTTTTGTTAAGTGGGTTTCTGTTGCTACATAAGTACTGCTATTTTCGTTTGCCGCTCCATCGTCTATCCCAGGGCTCAGATCAGAGACTGGACATCAACTCGCTGCAGATTCTGCTTGCGAGCAAACCCGCCCTCAGTAGCAAGCAGGGAAAAGCAGGCACAAGAAAAAAAAAAGGCGATTGAGAGTGGAAAACCTGGAGAAGTAAATTAAAAGCAGAGAAGGGAAAGGCAGAGGGGGGAAGTGGAAAAAAACCTCAAAATCCAACGAAAAGGAAGGAGGGCAGGGAAGGAGGGTGGGGGGCTGGCTCTGAGGTAAAATGCTTCAAGGGCAGCATGAGGAGCGAGCTCCGGGAGCGGAGTACCTGGAGTGCCGCCCGCCCCGGGCTCGGGGTCCCACCACGGCTCCTCCAGCGTGTCCCCCATGNTTTTTTTTATTTTTAAGTGGAAAATATAGAAGTGAGAGAAAGAGGAAAGGAATTAAAGGTATTTCCCCCTCCTTCACAACATTCATTTAATTGCCCCAACCCGGTTTTACGCTGCAAAATACTACCTACTCTCTTGATTACGGTAATTCATGTAATCGTTTCTGAGGAACAGATTCCTGCCTGCAGAGGATGCGCGTTACCTCGGGACGAGCGGGGCCGGAGCCCGCAGGGTGAGCGGGGCCGGAGCCCGCAGGGTGAGCGTGCCTGTCCCGTATCTCTTCCCGCAGGAGCCGTCCCGCTCTCAGTCTGGGCGTCACCTCCTGGAGCTCATCCCCACTCAAGCCGTGGAAGCGAAACACACCAGTGTAAGACTGGAATGTCTCATAAGGCGGCACTGTTATTCCGTGTATAACCCGCTCCAACGATTTTTCCTGAACTTCCATTGAAGGATACTATTTTTCTCCCCCTTTGAGAGTGCAGGTGGGTAAGGAACGTGACAGAGAGCGTTAGTGTTGTTCTGCCCAGGGTTGCTAAGGGATGTCACCAAATGATTTTTAGCCCTTGGAAACACAGTTCTGCGTGAAACTTGTGAATTCCCCCGACTCGCGGAGTACGTACAACCTGTGGCACACTAAACATTGTGGGGGAAGTCACAAAATAATCAAACCTACAGCTGGCAAAGCAGTTCAGCTTTACGAAAACCGAACACGTTCAGTTATTGGGCACAGCCGCTCCCCTCCCCGCCCCGCCCCGCCCCGCTCCAGGGGCGCTGCGCGGCCGCTCCATCAGAAGCCGCCCCTGCTCCGCCCCGCCCTCCTCCCGTGCCCGGCTTCCGCGCTTTGCGGCCCGCGCCCTCACTCCCAGCGGGCGGGAGGCGGGGACCGGCGCTGGGAAGGGGCCAGGCCCTGGGAGGAGCGGCCCCGGGAAGGGGACAGGCCCCGGGAAGGGAACGCCTCCCGAGCGCGCTTTACGGCCGGGCGAGCGGGCACGTCAACAGCTATGGCGGAAGGGGAAGAGGCGCCGCCGCCGCCGGGCAGCTGGTGAGTTGTGGGGGTGTGGGAGCCCTCCCTCCCGCTCCCCTCCCTCCCCTCCGCAGCGGGAACGGGGGGGACGAGGGCAGAGAGGCCGGAACGCCCCGCCCGCCGCCCCTCTGCCCCCGGGACCCGCCGCGCTCGGGGCGTGTGCGGGGTCGCGCTGGGAGCTCGCCAGGAGCCCCCGGCAAGCGCGGCCGGCGCTCGGCGGCTCCGGGTCCCCAGAGGGGAAGGGCTCCGTCACAACACGGGCGAGACACAGAATGAGGGCCGTGCCCAGCCTGGAGCCAGGCGGTCGCTCCAGTTTATCATGACCGCTTCAATATGCGGTAGGAGCTGCTCCGGGAGTCTGCCTGGAGTGGAGTTGCTTTGTTCAGTTCAGCTTCCCCTTTCGCTGCGTGCCGGCTTTCAGGAACAGGTGACAGCAGTGGGTCCTGCCTCGTTTTCCGAATGATTTTGCTCACCACTGTCCTTTGATGCAGATACTACTTATAATGGATTTTACATTGAACCTCTAGGACAAGAATAGAGACTATTTCTGGAGCGTGTATAAGATCATTTTGATGGTAACAGTGATGTGATTTTAGTACTTGTTGCATGCGTATTCACTCAAGATTGCTGAGGCTTAAATAAACATTGTGTTTAAACACTGAAGCTATTCTTACTGCACCCAACGTCTCCATTCATTTGCATCTTCACTTTGTTTTTGTCTTTGTGCTTCTGCATTGCATGTGATTTCTTTCTGTGGCTCTGTGCCACATCATTGCTCTTTGTCCTTTCCACGTATATGCTTTCCAAGCAATTACTTTACAGACCTGCTTTTTATGATAATTTCCAATCTGATGTTTTTGCTTTTAGGCTCTATTTGAGGTGACAGATTCAAAGTTTCCTGCGAACTGAGCCTAGCCTTCTTTGTGATTAGTTATCTCACTGTAAAGAAGCCAGAAAACACATGCAGGTGTAGGTGGAACCTCTTCTTTGTTGATTCTACAAATACAGCTCTTGGTTAAAACAGCTTAGGATCATTAACTAGAAAGTTAGTGTCATTTTTATTCTTGTTTGCTTTTATTTTAGTTACAACTTCAAAATTTACGAAGCTCTCTCTGTAAGTACAGCATTGCTTAAGCATTATTTATAAATACAGACCTGACTGTTGGGCCATATAATTAAAAAGCAAGGGATGGACTCACTGACAGTGCAGTCTCAACGCTGAAGTATAACCCTGGACCTTGAATAAGAACCATGTTCAAATATCTCTGAAAAAAATACTTCAGATGACTTCAATTACTGCTATTGAAAGAATATTGCTGTCTCCCAGATCACAGCAAACTTCTCTAGAATTTCTGTTAAGAATGAGGACGAGTGTGTTTCCAGACATACTTCAAGGCACAGCCTACATTGTTGATATTCTGACTGGCAGCTTCAAAACTATAGTAAATTTAATGCGCTGGTGGTGCTAGAAAAGGCAAACTTGAAGGCATTTGTTAAAGCAGATTTTTAAAGTCTTTATGGGAACAATTCAAGAGGTTTCTGCTTAAATGCTACATTTATACATGACAGTGCATCCTGTTACTAGAGCTGTATGCTGTGAATGACAAAGTTGCATTCCTTATTGCTTGCTTAGAAACTTAACGTGGCCTTTTGGCTTTGTTTAACTGTTTTGGTTTTTATTTAAAAGCCAGCTTCAGTGGAATATTTTCTTTTTCATTTATTGGTTTAAACTATTGTCAGACTGTTGAAATTCATATTTCAGTGCTGTGAACAGTTGTTGAAAGAGCTTTTTGGTGTAAATTACTACACTGTCGTATTTTGAAGTACATAGGATTTCAAATTTTAAAAAATCCCCAAACATAAAATGATGCATATGTATTCTTGAGCTCTATTGGGAGCAAAACTGGCAGTGTTGATTCTGTGTCCTCTCTTCACTTCCTTAGGAGGATTAAAAGACAGATGGAATTTTGTCTTCAGAGACTGTTGCAGCACCTTGACTGTAGAATCTAGATGTGCTCGCTAACATAAAATTCCCTGTTTGTTCTCCCTGTGCTAACTTGTCATGCAGTGCTGGTACAAGTGATTTGGGTGGTGGGGATGGGGGGAAAATGTCACAAACTAATTTTGAGTTAAACCCCTCAGCATCTCTACTGATTGCTTGGTGTTTTGCTCAGCAAAAACCAGGAAAGTTTGCCACGACACAATAAAACTAAAAAACAAAACAAAAAAACCAACCAACCAAACAAACCCAAAACAAAAAAACAAACCAAAAAACCCTCACCAGCTCACCACCATCCCAAACTTATGTATAGAGAAAGATGAGATTGTAATTTCTTTTTCTTCAGTAAATACAGGAAGTTGTTATCAACACTTCTGATTTAAAAATGAGCAAAATCAGACAGACTTTGTTTGCTAAATGTTTCTTTTTAACTATTTGGCATAAACTCAAAAGCTAATTTGAGAAATTGCCAGCACTATTTTGTTCTGGAAGACATATCTGTCCAAAGCTAAGAATGCTGTGAAACACAAAGGAGGCAGGCTGCTTTCAAACTACTGTATAATCTTCATATCTTTTTTATTGTTTTTGTCTGCTTATTTGTTTATTTTAATCATAATTTCAGTCAATGCAATACATCTAGTTAGTAGACTGTATGGACAGAAAGATGGCCTGTTATTCGGTAAAATGTTTGTAATTGGAAGTTACAGGTTTTTCTTGCCTCATTTATCAAGGAAATCAATGATTTGGACCTTATTTTTCTTGTTCAGATTCTCAAACAGATTAATGAATATGAACTAATTTCTAAAACCTTTTTGCAGATGTTTGTTTAATACTCAAGCTTCAGGAAACCTGATTGAGTAGAAATTTTTAAGATCTGTACTGGGAAAGTCAGGACCTGCTGTAACTAAATATAACTAACCACAGATGGAATTGTTCCTGTGCATTTAACTTTACATTGGAATAATTCATCTTATGTGTCCCAAAATGCACTTCCACTGCCTAAGACAACAGGGTAACAAATCTAGTTTCCGTATATCTTTCCCATTCTCACAGTCTGGCTAATTAGTACTTGGAGCCATAGTATTTCTTCTGAAAGCCCATGAACAGAAAAATCCTTTCCAATTAAGCATGAAATTAACACACTTGAACAAGAAATAGAGGTTATAATGTCAGGGAATTCTTTTTCTCCAAAATTCCATTGGAGAAAGAAAGAAGGTTCAGTGGTGTTCTGGATACAATTGATATTTTGAGGTAAATGTGAAGGATTGATTTTTGTTTGTTTGTTTGTTTTCAGTAGAGAACAAACACTCATTAATTTCAATTCAATATAGCTCTTGTTGAGGCTTTTTCCTGGTAGTCAGGAAAATCCTGAATTAAAAGTTGGAACCATAGTAAATAGATTCTTTAAAAGTATGAAATTAATTGTTGTATTCTTAATACTTTATGTAGTTTATTGATCACTTACTATTCTCTTTTGCCTGCTGTTTGCATCCCCACGCTTTTAATCCCTTCACTAATATTTATAAGTGATTATTACCAAGTACCTCAGTCATATATAAATAACACTTAGAAAAAGTAAGCTGAATTCCCAATTGATCAATTTTTCTTGCCTCCAGCTATCACATCCTAAGTGTCAAGAAGTCCTGTTTAATATCCGTGAAGATAGTTACCTATTGATTGTAATATGTCACCAGACTGGCGTGAATGTAAGAGATTCTTCTGTAAGAATGGAAATTTACCGCAGATACACTAATAGGAACATTTTGTATTATGACATTTTGAACAATATATTGTGTGGGAATCTACCTTTCAGACCATGGCTCAGGTGTAGACTGGAATTCTTCACATCTTACCAAAATTTTGAGTAGCACCTAGAAACAGGCAGTGAAGCCATGGCAGAGCAGAAAGTACAGATGTTCAGGTCTGGAGGAGTTTGTCCATAGGGAAAAGTGCTGCTTTCTTTTCAAAAGAAGTGTAATAATTGTCCGTGTGAACAGAAGACTTCCTAGCTGCTCTTCACTCATGAAAGACAAGGATCCAGACTGCTAGCAGTTTACTGGAATATTTATAGAACACACTGACTGAAATAAGGTAAAACACAGTGAGTGGACATGTGTTAAAGTGTTAAAATCACTTTCATGTTTCATACTTTGCAAGTTAGCCTGAATAGAATGTTTATTAGAAAAGAATTTACTTAATCTTTGAAAAGTTCTTACTTACAGCCTGTGAGCAATCTCGCAGTTGATGGAGGAAATGAGCACCTAATTGAATCACAGCAGAACAAGGCATTTTTCCCTCCTGCTGTTATTTCATTTAACTCCTTGCTGGTAATGCATCACATCTCTTCATGTGGCAGATGGGCATATCAGTGTCTTGCTTTGAGGTAAAGTAGTAAAACTGGCATTTGCCTCTCATCTTCACAGTGTACAAAGTGGGGGTGACAACACTTGGAGGAAACTTTTGCAGAAATGGTAATATATTATCAAGCAGCAGAAGCACACATTTGCAGATAACATGTTGAAGTTGGTGTTAACCCATGCACAGCATTTTTGAATGCCTGGTACCAGTAACTGGGAGAACTAGTACTTGGGGGTTTGTGAAACATTCTTTGCTAGCGAATACTGTAATTAGTGTAGATGTAGTTTTAAGTGTGGTGTCACATTTGTTTCAAGTAAAAGTTACTTTTTTATTCTCAAATCTTTGGGTGACATAGGAACAAAGTTTAAATATTGCAATTTAAGACCTTTCTACTTGAAATGGAAGGTGCACACAGGTATTGCATTCATTTCTTCATACCTGTTTAATACTTGGATATAGTGGCAGCAACTAGTTGTATTTTGTGTGCTGTAATTCAAGGCCTAGCTGTTGCTCTTTAGTCTGTTTTTCATACACGGTGTTCACAGAAACATGCAGTGCAGTATGTCTAAGAGCGCCTCATTCTCTCCAGATGAGGTTTGATGTTGGCTTCTGTTGAAACTAAATCATCCCAGAGTTCATGCAGTTCTGCAGAGGACTGGGAGGTCTCTTTGTGTAAATGTCCTGGAAACACTTGGTTTTTATTCAGGACTAACTGATCCGTTCCTTTAACTTTTCAGGCATTGACCCTTACAACTGGACAGCAGGATAGGTGATGGAAGTGAAAGTGTGCTTCCATATTCTGCTTCCCCTCCATTTCTGTCTCAGGAAAAGGAGTGGCAACCTGTGCAACCTATGGCCCTGTAAAAACCAGATTTTGGGATTTATTTTTTTTCTTTTTTATAATACCAAAAATGTGAGAAAACAAGACAAGTCAGTCTCTTTGTAATCTGTACTTTCTTTCATCTAAATTTGCAAAATTACATGAAGATAAAAGAGTTGTCCCAGTGTATATTTGAAATATATGCAATGCAAACCAAAAAGTAGTGATGAAGAAACTGGCTGATACAATGCAAGGAAAATGCTTCAGACCTGTAAATACTTCAAGAAGTTTTGAGTAAAGGTAGCTAAATATCTGCCTACGTTCTTCCAAGTCTGAGATTTTAATCTATTTGTCCAAAAGGATGTTATTTAGAAAATCAGAAATGCATGTTTTAAGCTTTCAGGAGATCAAACTTCTGAACCTTTATATGAAAGAGTTAGATGTGGATATATGGTAATTAAAGTAGACAAGAGTTGTAACAGCCGACATTCTTTTTCTGTGGCTATTTGAATTGACTCCATAGTAGTCATGGAGTAATTGAGAATTATACTGATAACTCTTTAACATCTGTTACTCCATGTGTATAAATAGATGTATATAAATAGGTTCACCAGGAGTACACCTTCCCACTCGCATATCTGTCCTGGAGAAGCAATCATGTTCTTTGTTTTGCACTGGCTATAAGCCCCCTGGATGTGTGCTTAACTCACCATGTGTATGAAGCAAAGCCTTTCCTAAGGCAGATGTCAGAGCAAGTAGAGAAGAGTTAAGAGGATGTAGCAAGGGAGAAGTTTTGCCTACGGGACCTATGTGTCACTGCCATTGCTATTTTTCCAGTGAATCTGTTTTGCCACTGCTCTGCTACATGATATTGAAATCCTGAAATCATCAGATGTGGTTCTCTCATTACTGACAGCATGGAAACATTGAAACAGTCTGAAGAAGCTATCAGAGAGATTGTAAAGTAATCATTCCTGAATTCATACCTTCTGACCTATAATGCTTGTGAACTTCTGTTGTCCTACTACAGCAGCTGTCATTACTGTTTGTCTTGTCAGTTTGTGTATTTTGCTACTCTCTATAGATTATTAACATTTTTGTATGTTTTAATATAGTCTTGTGCATATGTCCACACTTAAAATACTAGAACTATGTCGTTAAATAAATTTGAGTTTGACTAGAAGGTCTTTTCCTGTTCCAGGGAAAGGTAGAGTTAAAAGCTGACTGTTCTAAACCTTTGAAATAAGTGTTCTGTTTTCTAGGATGCCTAATATTTTATTTAAAATAACTCCACTGTCTAATTGGTGTGTAATGTTTGCGCTGTGTGTGTAAAAACTTGCTGAAATTGAAAGTTGCTGGAAATTGTAAACAGCAACTAAATTTGTGCTTTGTGATACATTTTGCAACATTGTTACTTAATGAAAACAAAATAGCAAACTTCTTTTTTCTTGTGTTTAAATTGAATGGAATTACAAGTTGAACAAGCAGCCATAAAGGAATAAATAACATTTTACAAGTATTTATTTTTAGTAATTTCCAAGTTGTCTTATACCTTTTGCATATGTATGGGATTTGCCTGTAGCTTTCAGTCTACATAAGTATTGAAAAGTAATATAATTGGTTTTTAAAATTATGTTTCATTATTTTAGGATAAAAGACCTTGCAGACGCTCTAGAAGAAGGAGGTTGTGATCTTGAAACTGTGAGAAACATCATTCAAGGAAGGCAATTGCCTGCTGATCTAAGGGCCAAAGTCTGGAAGGTAAATATGAGCTTAAATCAAGAAGCAGGAAAGCCTTGAAGCTGTGTTTGATTTGAGGTAAAAGGGCTTAATTGCCAGGCAACTCTATAGAAGAGATGTAGTATTGGAATTTTAATATTCATCTATGCTGATTCAGTTTAAGAATAGTTCTCTTTATTTTAAATTACTGAGTTCAGTAATTGGGCAACTGCAAAGGACACTAAAATGTTTAGAGGGCTTTCTGGTTTTGTTTTCAGATTGCACTTAATGTTGTAGGAAAGGGGGACAGCCTAGCATCCTGGGATGGCTCTTTAGACCTACCTGAGCAGAGTATAATTCATAAGGATTGCCAAGAGCTAATTGGTAAGTTCTGTTACATTTAAATCATCAGTTTGAAAACTTCTGTATTCTTAGTTGTCTTATTTCAATTAAGTGATCTGAATGATGTTTGCATTTTGGAGGAAGCTTTGAAAAGGAAGATGAGAGAGGTGATAAAAATCAGTAAGAAACTGTAAGAAAACAATAGAATCTTACCTGTACACAAACTCTGGGGTGGGTAGCATCATGAAAGTTTAAGTATTAAATTGTAAATGATAGTTTGCATAGTCAGAAAGCTTTATGAGTTGAAAAAATTGTAATTGTTTTCCAAGCTCCGTCTCTTAAAGCAGACATTCATTGTATAGTCTCCTTCAAGTTTTTAATTGTGGAAGGCCTGGTTCTTAATCTGAAAACTTGGTGTAGCAGGAAAATGCATATAACATTTAAGAGAAGAAATATATTAAATATTTTGGACTTCAAAAACTCTTTTAAAGAAAGATATTTTAATAATAGCATTTTCAGCGAAAATGAAACGCTGTGTTTGTGAAAGCAAGGTGCTGCCAGGACACAGGAAACAATACTCCGCAGGTCTGTAAGGAGCTGCCACAGGATCTGCTTGGCAGCTCATCATAGAACTGGTGAGATCCCTGACATGATGCAACAGCATTTATCACTTGATGGAGTCAATGCTGACTCATAAATTAGGATACCTCTCATGACTTCAGTAAGATAATCTTCTATTTTATTGCCTGTCACACTTCATTTGTTCTTGCACAATTGAAAGTTAAGGCAGAGAATGGAGCTGGTGCATGTATACATACCTACCATCTCTGAAATGCAGTTCTACACGTTCTAGCCCTAAAATCTAGCAGGACTTACTTTCCTTCTCTCCGTCCTGTAAAGGAAAGAGATGGGGTGGAATTTCCACTCTCTTATTTAATCACAGTGACTTTTCAGGAAGATGCAAAATGTCTTGATTATATTCATAACATACAAAATTAAGCACTTCAATGTCTGATAGCTCTCTTTTCTTGTATTTATTAGCAAATATTTTGTGATATCTAATGATATTAAACCGATAAAGGGAATGAATGTAAAGTTAGTTCAGAAGGAAGGTTATACAGAGACTTCAATTTTGTGTTGGATTAAATGTCTCTATTTCAATGTTTTAGCAAAGCAAGTAGTCTCTGAGTTTAAACTAAATCTTCAGATGGCATGTGAGTTTTATCTACTGTTTCATTTTTCTGAGAGGCAGAGAAAAGGAATGCCAAATACTGACTGGCTTTGGTGGGAAAGTATTAAGGACTAACATAACTTGTAACTGAGGGGGAAAGATGTTGGCTAGAAATTTAATATCACTGTGTTAATGTAGTGTGCACATACCTCTGCCCCCCATCCTGGACATTAAAAAAAAGTGGTTTATAAGTTAATACTAAAATTTAAGTCTGTAAGCCTAGCTGATCTCAAACTTCTGATTTAGGTAAATTTGCATGTCAGTGAGCTTTTGAGGAATTGAAGGTATGCATTGTGGGTTGATCCATGTCGAAATTCAAATGAATTTGTTGTAGAGTTGAGCCTAAGTTGTGTGCTGAGTACATCAAATAGGAATAGAAGAGGAACATTCTGTGCTTCAAAAGAATCTACCTCCTTCTTTCGTATAGATCCTGGAAACCCCAAACTTCTTTCATCCTGTTGTTGTGGTATTTAAATGATATTTAAATGCCCTATCCTATATATTTTGATACCTTTTTGAATGCCTTTCTGTAAGAATTTAATCCAAATTACCAGTTTTTTGTTTGCCTGGCTTTGTTGGGTTTTTTTTCCCTGATCAGTCCTTATTGGTGCAAATGTACTATGAAATAATCTCATCCAATTTCTTTGAAAAGCCTTTAACACAGTTTATATTACTGTGCCTATTTCAGACCAGTTGTCGGTGCCAGAAGAAGAGAAGTCAGTATTAATTTTGGATATTGAGTCTGTTATTACTTTTTATTGTAAATCACGCAATGTTAAATACAGTTCTTGCCTCGGCTGGATTCATCTGCTCAAGCCTCTGGTGCACCTTCATTTGCCCCGCAGTGATTTGTATAACTGCTTCTATGCTATCATGAATAAATTCATTCCAAGGTAAAACTCTTTCTTTTCCATATATACTATTTTTGTTGGCATGAGAAGTATTGTCTGAAAGATATGCTTGTTGGTTTTGGCTAGAGTAGCACTGTTTGTAGCAATGTTATCAGATTATTTCATATGATAATAAATTTCAGTACCTGTTGGTTTGAAATCCAGGAGATGATTGGGTTGGCTTAAGATGTGAAGAGTTAGCTTGTGACTGATCTACTCAGTATGCCTTTTAAAGAACTGTCTTTTCATGCAATATCAAAAACATTTGTATATTAACTAATTCACACAGGTTATGTGAAACTGGTTTTTTGCTTCCTCTCCTAGCATTTTTGGTATCTAAAATACTTCTATCCCTTTAGAAACAGTAATTTGTAAGCACTAATTAAGTCTCAAAATCTCTTTAAAAGTAGTTGATATTTTCCCTATGTTCTATTGAGTTGGGACTGAAATTATTTTTTTAAGTTGCTAGATATTTTTAATGAAAAATACTAAATTTGAGCTAGATTTTTTTAATTTAGAGCTACATAATAGCTTGCTGTAGGTGCTCTCACTAAAATAAGTTTTATATATGTTGGAACACCATGACACTTGAGCAAGGCTGGATAGTCTGTAATTAAAGATCTTAGTCTGATTGCCTGGAGAGGAGATTCCAGCCTGGCTGATGGATGTGTGCCCAAAATATGAAAAGTGCATGTTTGCTGCAGTGGCAGGAAGCATTTATCAGTCCTGTCACCTGAGTCAGCTCATGTCCCTTTCTGCTGTGAAACTCTTGGGCTCTGTGAACTGTTTGGGGATCGTGGCATTACAGTCACATAACTCCTGTGCTTTCAGCTGTAGAAGGCTCGCAGAGTATCTGGTATTTGAGCTTCTCTGTAGGAATCTAGGTGGTGTCTCATGGAGATGTAGGCTGTTTCCTGGTTTTTTTTCTCTTCAACAGGAGAATGAAAGACATAGAAAGGCAATTTGTAGTAGATCAGCAAATCTCTGCTCCATTGGCACCATGCTTGCCTCGTTTTGAGATTTAATTCTGTTTTAAATACTTCTGTATTATATAATCCATCAAGTATTGACAGTATTTCGTTCTTTCTACTGTCTTGTTAATTTAGCGGGAGTTTCAGTGGGTTTTTTGTTGGTTTGATTTTGATTGGTTGGTTTTTTGACTCTTGAGACAAGATGACTTCATGATCAGTCCCTGTGAATTAAAAGAGCAATGTACAGGGAATTACATAATCACAGATAGTAAAGAATTGCTACTGTAAGTCTGAAAACTGCAGTATTACAGGGGAGTTTTATTATTTTCATTGCTACTTTTTAGGGATTGTTTTATGAAGGGAAGACCCTTTCATCTATTTAGACTGCTGCTTCAGTACCATGAGCCTGAGCTCTGCTCCTTTCTTGATACCAAGAAGATGACTCCAGATTCATATGCACTCAACTGGGTAATAAAGTGAAAGTAGGGAAACATAATGAAAAATAAATTTCTGTTAAAATTTAAGTACATGTTACCAGTGTTTGAAAGAATAATACAAGCAACTGGAACTGCATGTATTAAAATAAATTGCATGTTTTAATATAGTGTAGGCTTTCTGTCTTTAGTTGTTTAACATAAGGTATGAGGTCTCGTTAATGTAACATTTTTATTGTACTGGATGAGTACTTTTTGAGCCACTGATGTTAGGAACTTCTCGGAGTAAGGAAGAACGAGAGCAGCTAATGTACTCAAAAGGCAAGAAACCCTGATGTTAGTTTTGATTGTGGGCAACTGTATGTTGTAGATACGGATAAACATCAGTCTAACAGGTCTTTTAAAGCTGAAGTATGAACTGTTTTAAAAACGTCCCTGCTAAGAAATATATGTATGTCTTTTAGAATTTAGGCACATGTATTTTACAACTGTTAAAGCATTAGTCATTTCCTCTTCAAAACTGCCTCAGATTGGGGGTAGTTACAAAGATGCTTACCTCAATCATTTTTTATAAAGTTTGCGTAGCAGGACTACAACAAATTTTTTGTTTCAATGCTACTTAGTATATGCAATGCAAAATCATGGCACTGTGCTTGCACAGGCAAAGTCTGTAATTTAATAAAGAAGACTTTGACCCATGAACTCTTCTAGGTTCTTCTTTCATACTCATTGGCTATGTAAAATTTTTTTCAACTTCATGTATTTTCAGTTGAAGACTGAAATGAATTACTAAACTGTGAGGTCTGGTTTTGGGGTTTTTGGGTTTTTTTTAAGGCTGCTGCCAATTTTAGTATAAAAATTTGTCTAGGAAAAATTTTCATATTCTCAAAATCTGCCTTTTGCCAGTCATAAGCCTTCAAAAGAGAAATCAGGTCCTTTTTTTGCCACTCAATTTCAATTTTTTAATAGAATTTTCCTTAATAAATACAAAGTTCTTTGAAGTTGTCGATTAGAATTTTGGTGCCTAATTAGAAAAAAAATCTTCTGTCTGAAAGGTGGTAGTGAAGTAAGCTGGGGTAGCTGCCAGTCTTCAGTGCCATGCTTCCTAGTGTGCCATTTTAGGAAAAAAACTTTATTTTATATTATGAGATTACAGTAAAATTCCCTGTTTCATCTGTGAAAAAACTTAGTCTATATAGATGTATTACTAATACACAGAAATATATCAGCAACATAAGAGACCTGCCATAGTCATCTTGTTCGTGGACATTTTGTCTTCAATTGCCTTTGAGTCAGAATTGAATAGATCTTCTTATCTTTTGCTATAAAACTGTACTGGGAAGTGTTGAAGTATTCCGTGATAGTGTTTAAAAACAAATACCAGGCTTTTGAAAGCTGTAGCTGTGTTGGTACAGAACTAGTGTGCATCTGCAAGTTCAGTAAGACCCCAGTGAAGTCAGGTGGTACGCACTTGAGTTAAGGTGTGATTGTAAATGTTACCTGGCATGTATGGAAAGAAGTTCCTGCCTTTTATCATCTTTTAACTTTGCATATCAGAGGATGTATTTTCAAGTGGGAACATGGGAACAGGCAAAGAGTTTCTTAAATGGTAATGAAAACTTTCTGATGCTTGCAAATGTTTAGTTACTCAGTCATAAAGCATCATAATTTAATGCTAAGTAAGTGATGATGTCAAACTAATGTGCAACCATGTTCAATTAGCCCAATTCTACTGTGGAAAATAAAAATAATTATGTTTGCAGGATCCTTTCAAAGCCCTAATTGCTATGCTATTTGAGTAAATATATTCTCTTATGATTGTCTTGTTGGTATAATTGGTATTTAGCAGTGGCTGTGAGCTAAACAGGATTCCAGCTTGATTGTGTTATCTGTGGTTGAATTTGCAAGGCTGGCAGTGTACAGCCAACTTTGCCTTCACAATAGGCATATTAATTCACAGATAATCGGTAGCGTTGTGCACTGTTTCCATAAGAATTGGTTTAGAGGTTAGAATCATCCTTCAATACGCTGTGCAGATGTAGGTTTTATCCTAATTTTGTTGGGTTTATTTTCTTTTAGATATCTTGTATCTCTGTTAAAAAAGTATTCTTCATAAGATTGTTCCTGGTAATGGCTTTTTCTCACACTATTTTCCAAATTTTTAGCTTGGAAGCCTCTTCTCCTACTATTGTTCAGCTGAAGTGACTCAGGCAATATGGGATGGATATCTACAACAAGCAGATCCATTCTTTATTTATTTCTTAATGTTGATCATCCTTGTCAATGCAAAGTAAGTGTATAGTTAATACTTTGGGACATTCTTTGCTGACACTGTTTTAATCCAGGTTTGTTTCATTTTGGTGTTACTGACTTAATCTATGCCTGTGACTTTACTGTTTTCAGAGACGTTATCTTAGCACAAGAATCAGATAAAGAAGAAATGATAAGTAAGTACTTCTCTTACATAGCTGCTAGTGAAATATTTACTATATACTCTAATCCCCATTTATTACTATTCTTTATCACTAAAGAGCTAGATTGTTTGTTTCCATGTGATTTTTCTCATTAATGAATCCTTTCACCCACTAATTGCTTTCTAACTTCTTTTCCTGCCCTGTCCTTGACCTTGTCTCCTTGTTTCCTTTTAGTGCTCCCACACCTAGTGTTATACTTCAGTTTGAAGTACTTGAAACAATCATCATGTTTCTAAGCCCAAAGCAACAGCTTTCAAATCCTTCTTTAAATCTACTTCGCTTGTTGCATTTTCTGGATTATCGTCATACACACTTGATTTGAGCCTAATTCGTTGTTTTTATAGAAAATGCATTAAATTTCAGCGGAAAATTTAAACAACTCTGGCCTTTGTAATTTTTTTTACATACATAATGCAGTGTAATTAATAATCTCTAGCAGTTCAGAATGAAAGTGCTTGGAATTTTGTGTCTTTGCAATATATGGCAGAACTACATCCTTGTGCTATCCTAAACATAGAACAGCGCTACTGATTAAGTACTCATTTTAAAGGATTCTCATAGTCAGAGCTCTTTAGAAAAAGTAGCTGACTTAGAATTAGAACTGAAAGCTAAAACTGTACAGTAGTAATAATGTGGTAAAAAATAATTTGCATAGAAGGTTCAAACTTCTAGCAAAAAGTGTAAGTTTTCTATGGATAAGGAATATTTCCTGTATCTTCTCTTTTCATCAGAGAGTGGATCAATATTCATGTTTAATCAATACACTAGATTGTTATGCCTTATTTAGTAAGTTCTTCTATGATTTGAAAAGATCTATGTTGCTTGATTTCTATGTCTGAAGTAGTGTTGCATTTATGTTGTTTGTCTGTCTCAGAATTCTTAGAAACATCACCAGCCAATCTTGATTTAGAGGATATAGAAGATCTCTTCTCATTGGCACAATATTACTGTAGCAAAACTCCAGCTTCTTTCAGGAAGGTAATAACAATAATTTTGAAATTCTGGGTTTTTTTGGTGAGTGTGTAAGCTCCTGCTGACAGTAACTTTGAATATTTCATTGCAATATTCTTTTTTTCAGCAATTTTTTCATGTTGTTACTCTGGTGGTATTTACTGTTAGGATCTTTGAAAGATAAGGTTAAGTGAACCATGTTAGAGAGAAGCGTCCCTGCAATATTCTCACTTCATGACTGATAGCCTCATTTTTCAAACGAGGTTTTTGCAAGAACTGATGAAGCTGAACTTCATATTGACACTATTGCATTGTAGTACACTGCACAGCAGTGCTATCTGTAATTGCAATAACAAAGAGGGAAAAGTCACTTACTATTGATAAATCTATTATCACCTGCACTGTTTTTGCAGCTCTTCCTTACTCATGGTATCTGACTTAGTGAATGCATGCAATAAAAGTATTTGATAGCCATTGCCTTCAGCTTGTATGTACTTTCTCTGATGTACGTCGACAGGAATGGGAGGGTTTTTGTAGGGGAAAACCAAAACAAACAACTAAAAGAGAAGTACCAGGGGCACTGCATCATGTTGGCATGGTCAAAGTGGTGAACAAGCATGTTTGTAATGGAAGTGCAGACCTTGCCATGATTTTCAGAAAGAATTTCAGTTGATCAGAAGTTTCATTACCATGTGGTCAGGATACGCATGTGTGGAACTTAATATTTGAGAATACAGTTTTATTTTAAACTTTCACACATAAATACAATGGCTTCAGTTGATCTTTTTTTTCCTTGCCTTATTAGGACAACCACAGTCTTTTTGGCAGCAGCTTGCTGGGCCTCAAAGATGATGACACAGACTTGAGCCAGGCCCTCTGCCTAGCAGTTTCAGTGTCTGAGATTCTGCAAGCAAATCAGCAACAAGGAGTCAGTATACTGAATTAACCTTCCCCCCCAGTTTTATAGAAAAGAATCAATCACTAACCATTTGTTTTAAATGCTAACTGCACAAATGAGTATTTGCTATTTCAGGAAAAATATTTTTGTCTTGGAATTTTTCTCCCTTGTAAATGATCTTGTGTCTTCAATGCATTTGTGCGGTAGCAAGGAGCATAGGGGACCCTAAGGCAGCTGATTTGAGGAGTGTGAGCTGAAAGTAGTATCTCACTAATTTGAATTCCTTTCCAAATGTAGCCACTGTAGAGGAAAATTTAAAACTCACTACTCGGTACCTTTGAGAAATGAAAGGTTGAAATGAAAAAAAGAAAATTGATTAAACCTATTTCAGTGGTAGTTATTTGCAGACATAGGTGTACGAACTTCACTAGAAATATTTAAGATCCATACATGGATCATAATGTAGGTAGCTTACAGTTTTTCTTACTGACTACTGACTTCTTGTAGCAGTTTTCAGGCCTCAGTTTTGTCATGCATAGTTTGTTTGGGTTTTTTCCTTATCCAAATAAAATTAAGCATCTGTTTATATCCTGTCCAAGCTGGTGGAATATAAAGCCATCCTTATGTGCTGTGCTGATCAGTAGTGGACTCTTGGACTGTCTCATACCCAGTGTGTGTCCTCTCAGTAGAAATTATATAATTGCATTTGAATGACCCTTTCCCATGCACAAGCTGTATTGATGGACAGCTAATATTAGAATACTTCTGGTGGTCTGGTAACTGTAGACAAAGTTCAGATTAATCAAATGAAGTAAGATTTTTTTTTATAGCTCTTAGCCCCTTCAAGCAGTTCCTGTAGTATTGGAATGAATATTAGAAAGTAATTGGATTCTGTCAATAATTGTGCAATTTTAAAATCTAAAAATTTCTCTTTCAGGAAGGAGTAAGATTCTTTGTAGTGGATTGTCGTCCTGCAGAGCAATACAATGCTGGACATTTATCAACAGCATTTCATTTAGACTCGGATTTGGTTTGTATGCTTTTTGTTTCTTTACTGGTATTTGAATCCTACATGAGATAGAAGGGGAGAGAAATGCCTGCCTTGAAAAATAAAGTATCCTTAGTTCAGGCTCTAGTCTGTGGACTGCAGTGTCTAGTTATGTGATAGGGTTTCAAAAGTTAGCTTCTGTAGAGGAGATTGGTAGAACTATCATTTTATCGAGAAGTTTAGCCCTTAATGACATTAGAATTTGGGATTCCAGACTTCCTGTTCTTTGGTTAGGAATGGAAACCCATACAGACTAAAGACTATACGTTGCTTGGAAGAGAAATCTCTTTTTAGCATCCTAATTTCTAGTGAAAGTTGTAATTAATTTTTTTAAAGAGCACATTTTTTTTCTTTGTCTCTTTTTTTGCCTCCGCCAGTCTTATTACAGTCTGCCTTTATGAGGCACATGTCTTGAAAAGGATTTGGTCTGGTTACTTCTTTAAAATTTTTGCAGTACAATGTGAAAGAGAAAGTGCATTAATTTTGGGACTGAGGTGTGCTATGGAACTTCAATAAAGATTTTGTACTTTCTATTTGATTATAAATTCCTAATTGAATGTCCAGTCGTATTTTTCTCTGTCCTTTTTTCCCCCCAAATCACTTCCATTTCAGCAGTGTATTCATCACTTCTAGATTAGCCGTTAACTATTTTACTTTAAGCAGTCTATGGAAGCTGTATGGAGTGATTTATATGGATATACACCATAAAAGACTTTTATACCTTAGTTAAGTTCAGTTCTGCATCTAATATCTTTACCTCTCTAATTAAAATTATGCATTATTCAATATTACATGCACAAATATAATTACATAGGAGAGAAAAGGAGGTTGAAGGGTGACCTTAGTGCTTTCTGTAACTATCTGAAGGCAGTTGTAGCAAGATGGGTGTCAGTCTCTTCTCCTGAGTACAAAGCAATAGGACAAGAGGAAGTGGCTACATGTTGCACCGTAGGTTGGATATTAGGAAAAATTTCTTCCCCAAAAGGGTTGTCAAGCATTGGAACAAACTGCCCAGGAAAGGGGTTGAGTCACCATCCCTGGAGGTATTTATTACCTGTAGACGTGGCACTTGGGTGCGTGGCTTAGTAGTGGAGAGTTGGCAGTGTGAGCTTTGTGGTTGGACTCGATGAGAAGGGTCTTTTCCAACCAAAAGGATTCTTTGATACAGTGTGGGTTTTAACCTACATCGAAAATCATTTAGGAAAAAACTTTCCCTGTGCTATGTGGGTGTTCTGCTAGCCTTAATTGAATGTCCTATTCAATGAAGCATTATAAATTATTAGGTAGTACAAAAAGGTGATAATATATGAAAAGGGAGTCCATGAAAACAAGTCTTAAAGTGGATGTGATCAGCTGATACGTATTTCAATTGTATACTGAAATTAACTTTTGCAGCATGTGTCAGTTGGTATGATTAGGGTCCTTCATGAACCATGGTGGATGAATGTCACCAGGTTCATCTTTGTTTTTAAGAGTTTAATGCTAGGAAAATATTACAGGGAAAAATCTTTGTGATGAAAACTCATTAATGGAATTCCAGCGCATTTTATATTCTTGTATGTGCAAAGTACACAAAAATTGTTGTAAGGGGAGACCATGGGGAAAGATAGCACTTTGGAATCCATCTCATTTATAGATAGAGGAAGTAGTGAGATTTAGGATGTGTGTGATAAAGCAG
>VYZT01051688.1:13502-28002 GCA_013400735.1 Pomatostomus ruficeps | reverse complement strand
CCATCCCCGCATCCCTGCGCTCCTCCATCCCCGCATCCCTGCGCTCCTCCATCCCCGCATCCCTGCGCTCCTCCATCCCCGCATCCCTCGGGGGCGGAGGCGGGCGCGGAGCGGGGTCGGGTGGGGAATCCCGCGGGGGCGCAGCGCTCGCCCGGGCCGGGCCGGGAGCCGCGGGGGTGATTTGGGGCTGCCCCCGCGGTTTCTCGATAGTTTCCGCCTTTCCCGTTTTCTTCGAGCGAAAATCTTGGAAAGCGGCGGGGCCGGGCGAGCGCGGCCGCCGCAGCCGGCAACTTCGCTCTGGAGCCGTGGCGAGAGAATTAAAGCAAAAAGCAGCGGAGAAACCCGAGTGAAACACCAGAAACCCGTCACTCTTAACCCGATGTTGACAGACGCGCGGGGAGGGAAGCACCTCAGGTCTCAAGTCCAGGTGTCCTTGGGCGCCGTGGACCACCCCGGTACGGGCTGCGGGGGCTCTGCCGTGTGCCGGGGCTCGCCTGCCGCACACGGGACCATTTATAGATCGCCACCGGCGACTGCAGCACGAGGCACGGCGGGCGGGCACCACCGGAGGGAGAAGAAAATCAGCCGGGAGATGGGCGGGTGCATTCTCACTCCGGGGTAGTGAGGATGGCAGCAGGCGCGCTCCGGTGCCTGCACCCAGCTCGGCGGTACCTTAATTACAGCAAATAAACTTCGGCCAGGGAGCCGGCACCGAGGATTGTTTTACATAAAACACAGCAACATGGAAATTCCTAACGAGCAGAGCACGCCGTGCCTTCAATTTAGCGACTTAAAACTTCCTCTTAGGGTTCTTTCAGGAAAAGTCTTGGAAGTCTTTCATTTGAAAATGCGTTTTGCATGTGTAGCTTTCCCTCTCTTTCGCTTTGCAGCGTCCCATGAGTAAAAGAGAAAAAAAGGAATAAAAATGTGGAAGTTACAATATTCAGTATTGCTGTAAAATGCAAGGAATGAGTTAGAAAATATTTCCTGTGTGATCCTTGTCAGCGGTTGTGGTTTTGGGTATTATTTGCAGGAACTACAGCCCCATGCAGAGCTGCGAGGCTCTCATCCTGTCAACATACAATTTCGTATTAGAAAAAAAACAAACAGATAACACAAATCCCGCTGGAACTGGCTTAGTTTGCCTTCACACAGTGAAATTCGAGCTTCACAGCACATCGTGCCCGGGGAAGGGCAGGGTTTGGACAGGGCTCGGCTCGGCTGGAATGTGTGAGAGGACTCAGCTCATCCACCCCGGGCCTCGCTGCCTCTGTCGGTGCCTCCTTGCCTGGGCTCCTCTCACCCAGCTGAGCCCGTCCGCGTGTAAAATCCCAGGAATGCCGTGTCCCTTGGTGGAAGCAAACGGCAGGGCAGCCAAACCGAGGAGAGGAGCAAGCTGCCCCTCAGAAGAGCGTTCAGACTCTCAGTGAGGAGCAGGAGCTGTCCAGAACAAGCACCTCGTACATCACAGCAAAACCCTAGAGCGAGAGCCCATCTTTGCCAAGATAAAGGTGCAGGCTTTTGTCCCAGCTTACGTAATTTGTGCTTTAATAGAGCTCCTGCATAAATCACGAGTGATCACACATCATCCATTCCGCCAGATCACCTGAGATGCACGGGAAAAATACCTGACGGGGTTAAATTTTATCTGTAAAGAAAGAAAGAGAGGGTTTTCTTTGGCTACGTCATTTTCTCCTAGACAGGCAGGCGTTTTTCCTAGGCTGAAAATCTTGAATATGTCATTGCACAGCAATCTATAGGAACTAGAAGAGCTCTAACGTTCAGTGAATACTGTTTGTGTAACCATCAGCGTGCCCTTTATTGTTCAAGCATGACGTAGTTCTCTCAATGATATTATCTTTATTACTTCATCATTCTTAAACAAGGACAACCTACTTTTTCTTGCTTTAAATATCTATGATGTATATATGAATGTATATACTGTGTAATACATCTAAATTATCTAAGTATCTATATGGGATTAGTTCAGAAAATTCTTCATTATCAACATTAAAGAAGGGGTTGGTTGTGCTTTTTTAAAAAAAGGAATTCTAGACCAAATTCATATGTATGAACGCGACGGAGTTGTGCGTGCAAACAGATGTAAAGGAATCCGTGGATGTAATTTATTCCGTAGTGCTCCGAGGGAAAGAACACACAGATAAGAACACTGTTTTCCTTAATTTTTACATCCGAATCTTCATTCCGTCGTGTTTTCATTCCAGAGGATTCATTTATAAAAACGCATTCCCAGTGTTGCCACGACAGGCCCTGAGCGCCTCGCTGAAGAACCGCAGTGGGAAGCTGTAGTCCTGTATCAGCAGAGATAATTTGACCCAAACAGCCTACATTTAACCTGGAATTTCCTTCGGGAACTAGTCCATTGCAAGGTGTTCCAAGATGTCACAAATGGGAATACGCAGTGTTGAGTTCCACAGCAGTGAAATCGCTGAATCCCACACCCAGCAGTGACCCCGGGAGTCTGGGGGACAAGGCAGCGAGTTGTCAATCCTCTGGGTGACAGGAAAATCTAGCTCAGAAATCATGCAAAATTCAGGCCTCTATTCTAAAAAACACTTTGGAAAAAACACTGTTAATGTAATGGTAATGAAAATTAATTAAAGCAATGGAAGAAAAGTTGTTAGGCTACTGTTTTTATGTCTGGGTTTGCATATATGTGCTCTAGGTTTTTGTAACTGCTTGCTCTATGTTTTTAAATGTTTATTTGTCACTAAATCATTATTTTCATTTTCATATCAAGGTAATGTCTCGAATACAAAACAATTTTAGTAAAGGTGTTGAAGAACTGCTGCAATAACTTACGGGGAAAAAAGCTGGTTTGACTAAGAATGTTCCTGAGTGTCTCCTCTTACAGATTGTTTGAAAAGCAGAACCGAACCAGCATCTTCTGTGTAATTTTACTCACACGCTTTTGCTGATCTAATTGTTTGCTCTTTGAGGCACAGAGTACAAGTTGGCTACCTGAAGTTTGTAATATTTGTATATTTGTAATATTTGTAATATTCAGCTAAGATTCAATTTTCTGATAAAGCAGGAACATTTTGAAACACATTCTATATATCACCTCCGTAGTAAGTCCTGAGTATCTTGCCAACTCCTTTGGGATTAATGCGGCTGATGATGTCATTTGAGATTTACTATTCCTGTTTTATGGAGACATTCTTTGGGGGGAATTGTCTTGTTAAATCAATTTTAAGTCATTGTGTGTAGCACAACGGTAATTAATTCCTCGTGGATTGGCTTGTGGCTGCACACACTCCTCAGTGGTGAGAGAGATTCCCTCCCTCAGGAATCTCAGGACAATACTCAGTGGGAATTCCAGCAGAAGGCAGACAACCGCAGATCATTTACCTGTTCTGCAGGTGAGGGTATCATCATCACCATCATCATCATCATCATCATCATCATCATCATCATCATCATCATCATCATCACCATCATCACCATTTTTTAGGATCATGCCTTAACATCCCAGTGCAAAACGTTGCCAAACCACAGGAAAACCACCCAAGCCAGGAGCTGCTTGGTCTAAGCACAAGGTCGGATCCCTGGAGCCAGGAAAGAAGAGCCGGGACTGTGAGCTGCCCTGTGTGACGGGCAGCATCCCCAGGACACGGCCAGCACATTTGCTGCTGGCATTTCGGGAGAAGAATAGCTAAATAAGGTTTATAGAGGAACTTCTGAAAGAAACGGTTTGGTGTGCCTGCAGCGGTCATCGGTGAGTTCTTGCCTGTGGCCAAGGACAGCATGAGAGAATACAAAGGACTATTGAAAAGAAATGAGAAAAAGAAATGAGAAAAAGAAATGAGTGGCAGAAGGTGTCTCACAGCCAGGCTGGAGAAAATCAAAAGCAGAAGAAAAAAAGAAAAAGAGAAAATATGGAATCAAGGGACTCAATTAAACTGGAGAAATACCACCAGTTAGGCAGGAGGCAAAGGCAAGTGGGCAGAGTGATGGTAACGAGAGCACGGTGGGTAAAGGACAGAGGGAAATGGTGTGAGAGAGCAAAGGATGAGGGCTGGAGGAGACAGAACCAGGCAGAGCAGGGGGAACTGGGGCCAGGCGGGCAGGGAACGTGGAGGAGACAACATCAGGAGTGACGGCATCAGGGTCCTGGGTGCTTGGTACAGCTGGAGCAGAGCAGGACTCTGGAACAGGAAGAGAAGAAGCCAACACGAGGGCAAACTGAGGAGTTTGGGGGGAGAGAAAGAGGAGAGTGGTGCAGGGTCTGTCCAATACAGCACATCGAGTGCAAGGGTTACATCAAGGGTCACGCTGGAAAGAAAGTGGCATTTCAGCTGTGGAAATCAGCACCAAATCAGCACCAAAATCGCAGGGGGAAGAAAAGACAGCAGCTTTTCTCCTTAAGCCTGTTTTCAGCCGGTTCCTTTTCAGCAAAAGTTCGCCAGCGGGGATTAAAATGGAAGAGCCAGGATTCAGCTTGTCGACCAGACATGTTAATTAAAAGCTCCAGGACTATTTTATTCAATACAGATGCAACAAGCACTAGCTAGGCACTGAATGCAAAACACAGTGACAGCAATGCTTTAAAACTTTCTTCACGTGACTAAAATTTTCATATTGAGACACACACGCACTCACTTGTTGGAAACACGACTGTCAGAGCTGAGCCCTGACTTTTAAAGTTAGTAGAGATATTACTCCCTTTCCCCCTGCTCTGGGAGCTCTGTAATGAGAATTTCACAGACCCTGTGATTAGTGTGGTGTCCTTAAGAAGGGTATTGTCCTGCAGCTCACAAATTGCTACGGCACGAAACTGTCTCGGCGTTCTTGGGAGAGATCTCAAATTAGTGCTCTCAGTGTTCCAAAGGCATTGGCATGTCCTAGCGCAGACTTCATAATGCTCTCCAAATGTGAGTCGGGAGAGGCGGCGAGATGGCTGAGCTCCTGAAAGCAAGGGGATCAGCAGACACCGGGCTGTGATTGCTCTCCATTTCAGAAAGCCCTTGGTAACTGGGAAAATTACCTCAGAATTAAAAAGACACAGAAGGATAAAATTTCCTTTCTTTTCCTCCTTATCCATGTGAACCGGGTATAAATGCAAACCGCTCTTTGCTTATTCTGTCAAGACACTCTCACATATTGGCATAGAAATAGGAAAAATGTGTAAAATATTAAAGCACTCCTGTTTCTCAGGAAAAGAGTAAGCCCCACAGATTGGAAGAAAGATACAGAGAGCGCAGCGGGTGCCATCTGGAATAAGTAAGTAACCCTGGGAAGAAATGGTGATGTTTACAAGGCCTGATGCTGATACAGAGAACTCTCTCCATCTGGCACCAAGCCTGCAAATAATCTGCCACAGGGGTGCATAATTCAATAGGAACAGGTTTGATAATCCACGAGTTGCATTCCCCGCAGAAACCCTGAAAGAGACATTTAATGTCTTGTGCAGCTGAGCAGCTTCTCCCTGCCCTCGGAGCCGGGTAGGCAGACCCACAGACCACAAAAACGGGGTTTTTGGCAGATGGGATCCACGGTTCTCTTAGCAGAAATCAAACATCGCAGGGCACCCGCATCCTCTCGGGGCGGTGTGAAAATTCCGAGACAATGCCTCCGTAGGAGAACGTTTATTTTTTGATACAGATGCAATGTACTGAAAATCGTTTTAATGAATCTGTTCAGATGCAGCTGGGACTCTACAAACGCCTGGAGAAAACGTGTGCAACAGCAGGGGAAAAAAAAAAATAATAATCTTAAAAGGCTGTAGGCAGAGCAGCCCTGACAACAGCGATCTGAGCCAATGTTATCACCCCTCACATGCAGGCTGAGATACACCAAACAACATCTTGTTAAACAAGAGCGAAGATGTTGAGCTGAACGCCAGCTCCTGTTTATTTTGGGGGATTTCTGGGCAGGTAGGAGCTGCACTGCAGGTGCCTGTCTCTGCTGACCCACTGTTGATAATGTACATCCTGCCTGGTCCGTATTTATGTTGTTCACAGCTGAAAAGCTTTGTAGCTGCTTGGGAGGTGTGGGTTGTGATTTTCTGTGGGGGAAAAAAAAAAAAGAGGAGGAAGAAACGTGAAAAAATGGCTCAGAGATACATAATTTTAAAAAAAATAAAATCAACAAAAATCCATCTGCAATTATGTCAGCAACTCTCATAAAATTTGTAACTTTGTCACTAATAGTAGAACGCTTTCCAGGGGATAAGCATATTAATTGCACTTCAATTTTAGGCATATATGTATTTTTTAAACAGAATACAAAAATAAACATTTATTGCACTTGTCACAAAGCCACTACTGTTACATGCTAAAACGAGCAAAGGCCTGAATCCACATCAAAGTACACTTGCTCTTTTTAATGCAGAAATAGAGTTTATTTCACAAGTGGGTTCCTCTCGAATGCACAGTAAGAACATAAAACTGAAATAATTTTACCGCGTGAAAAATAAAATTTGTGTTCGCCCCTTTATTTTTACGTTTGTTTTGTCTTCTTGGGCCATTTGTATTGTTTCAAATGTTTTGTTCAACACTGGTGGTTGCAAGGGGAGCTGAAAAGTGCCTTTATTCCAATTTTACATCCTACTCGATCGTATCAACAGTGAAGTCAGATCGTTAATATTCAAGGATTTTGAGATTACTCCGTGTTTGAGTGGTGGTTTTTTTCACCAAAGGAAAAGGCAACATGAAAATACTTCTCTCTATGATCTGTTTCTGTCTCTTGCCGCGGTGTTTAATGGCTTTGGGGAAATAATTCTGCATTTCTGACACGTGTAGATGCACAGATCAGGTACAGCTATCGCGCAGCGGCTCTGTCAGACGGTAAGAAAGGCTAATTAGGCAATGCCTTAGAGTATTCTTCAAGGAGAGTAAAAAATATGTGGAAGAAACAAATCCTGTAGGCACGGGAGTACAGGGAAAGCAAGGATGTGCAGAAACCTCTGAAAAAGTTCTCCAGTACTCTGGGGAAGAAACGGATGAGGAAAATCGCATTTTTCAACAATTTTCCCTGTTCTGACCGAGAACATGTCCTGGGTAGATGTCTACAGCATCTACAGTGTTCTCACTCTGGTGAAGTTTAACTTGTATCCCAAAAAAGAATCTTCAGCAAGTTCTGACAGAAATCTCTTATTTCGTGCATTTTATACGTTTCCTTAACACAGATTACAGTTATCCCCATGAACTGCTCATTGTCCATCTCTCTTTCACGTGTTGCTTTGGGCTGAGGTGGCACTTCTGCAGTGGTCATCACTCAATGGTGCGGTTCCTGTGGATGATGCAGCCCGTCCGTCCTGCACCCGGGATGTTTTCCTTTCCCAAGGTTTGTCCTGGTGTTCCCGGGCAGCCAGCATGGAAGGAGCAGCACAGGGCTGCAGGGCAGGACCCTTCTGAGGTGCTGGAATCACAGGGTTTGATCACACAGCTCTTCTGATTTTCCAGAGTTTGGGGTCTGTTATGAATGAAATCGCGAGCAGAGATTTTAGCAACGAAATATTGAATGTTTATTCATAGCGCAAAGGCAAACACAGCGCTGGGCGCTTGGAAATCCTGCCAGAGGCCAAATTCTATTCACTTTACAATCAACTCAAGTATCTTCTCAGCTGTTACATGTTCATAAAGCTCAGGAGCTGATCTACACTTCACTCACCCTCCTTTCCTCGATCTTTGCCCCCTCTCAGACAATATTTAGTTCTGGAAATTCTCAGAGTTGGAGGCCGGCGCCTCCTTAGACACATTCTAAAATTTGTAGCTGGCGACTGATCAGGGAGGTGTGAATTTCCGATAAGATAGCGGCTTCCTGGAATGTACGTGGTTTATTTTCTTTTTCTTCCTTAAGATATCTTGATCTCCAGTGCTGTGGTGTTGTGCTGTATCAGCTCAGATGACATTTATTACCATGCAATTACTACATTTCCCTAACATGTTATAACTATTTTCGAGTTACACCCCCCTTAACCTTGTTCCTACTATTTTCTATCTTAACACTATTTCTACGTTCTCCTTTATTATTGTTACATATTCATTTATAAATGTTGCATTCATGCATGCAAAGTTTTATTTCTACATCCTACGTGATTGTAGATGAGAGCCAACATTTATTATTCTCTCATTTATCACAGGTCTGTGCAGGAAGGGAGGGCGACTCCAAGGTTGTTCCTCACAATCCCCCAGCAGCCACACGGAAGGGTTTCCAATCCCTTTTCAGGAAAGCTTTCAAAACGCTCCGAGTGAGGCAAAGGGATGGTAAATAATGGTGGAGTTAGTGATGGGGTACAGAGCTTTACGCCCTCGAGTGACCAGTTCACGTCCCGCAGAAGACAGGAATTAGGACAAATCCTGCCTGACTTAGGAAATTTCCACTGCGGGGAGAGACTGCTCATTTATCTCCGCTTGGTTACCTGGTGTCTGCTGAGCCTGGGAACACACGCACAGCATCCTCCTCCGGCCCAGGGCTCAGGGAACAGGGAGAAACAGCCCCTGGGGAGTCCTCCAAGTGTGAGCCTGTGCTTTGGCACCTCCTGGTCCCTCTGCCAGCCCCCCCGGGGCAGTGACAGCGCTTTAGAACCCATAAAATGGCATTCCTCAAAGCAAAACATCCCCAGAATCCTCCTGCTGGTTTCTGCTCCTTACCCCAGGGAGGAATGAAATCAATCCCGTGTGATTAATCCCACCTGCAGATGTGCAAGAGTTTCAGGCAGCTCGCACAGCTGGGCCGATCTGATCACGTTCCCTGCTCATCCATGGCTGCGGGAAAAACTTTACACCTGTGATAAATGATTGACTCGCATCTGGATTTGTCACACGCCCCACAGATGGCTGGAGATAAAGGTTTTATTGTTTTCGGTGTTTTATAAAGGTTTTATTGTTCTGCGCGCCCGGTCCTTTCTTTGTAGCCGTTAAAAGATCTTAATTGCCTAAAATTAGAGCCATCAGAAGTGACTGAAGCTGAGTTATTACATAAAAACGGGCATGAAATATAGATGAAGTATATATAATTTATATAAAAACTATTGTTCCGATTTCATTTCTCCTCGCACCGTTTCTGCGCTCCGCTTTCTTGGGTTATTACTGCTCCAGCTCGAACTGAGCTCCGAGCTGTACCTCGTCAGCCTGACTGGGGTGTACCCTATGAATTATATAAGTCTGTTAACTTATATGCATCAGAATAGCTGTTAAAATTAGAAGCACCAGCACAAACCGAGGAACAGTCAAGAAAAAAGCAGTTGGGTAAGGAAGTTTGGTAGACAAGGCTGGAACGAAATTATGCCGGTTGCATTCGGATTTCTTGGTAATATTCACTGTCGCCATTCTCCTTGCTCTTTTCTTCCCAGATGGAGCAAGACACTTCATAAAGAAAACAATCAGGAAAATAAAATCTCAAAGCGCTTGTTAATTCTGCTACTGATAAAATGCCCTTTTCTCAGCTAATCTTCTTAATTAATCTAACAAAAGTACAGCTACGCACAGATTTCCTGCAGTGCTCATCTACCCGGATAAAAAAAAAAATAAATAAATAAAAATAAGAGCAGAAATATGAATCTATTTGCATTACAAACAAGAGTTTATTCCCCAAACACGTTTTTCATTATAATCAATTATATTGGAGGCTTAGGCCAAACACAGCTTGTGGTACAAACAATCCCGCACTCAAAATAAAACCTATTTAGGAAATAATAATTGAGGCGGTGCGGCAGCTCCCCAGAGGAGCCGGGCAGGGCGTGGTGGCTCTGGGGCCGCAGGACGTGCACAGACCTGGCCACACACCGAGCTCTCAGTGCTCCCCTTGCCCTCGAAGCACCAAATCCATCAGCAACGCCAGACACCTCAAAATCTCCACCTCAAGTTCCTGGTGTGGGGTAAAGCTCGTGCTGAATGGATCCAGAAGGTTCAGGCAGCAGTTTTATCATTCAGGTGGAGACACAGAAGACACACAACCACAAATTTGTGTCCTACAAACACCAACACCCTCTGATCTTTTTGTCCTTCAGCAGTTCCTAACGTTTTTTTTCTATTGTGACCAAAAAAAAAAAGAAAATATCACTTACACCCTCAAGCCTTTGAGGAAGGGTTGTGCAGGACAGCGATCTTCCCTGGCTCCTGAGGTCACAGAGTGGCCAAACCAGGAATGCTGCACATGATGCTGTCCTGTATTACCCAGCCCTGAGTGTGTAAAATCTGAAACTGACTGGAAATGAGCTTGGAAGGAGCAGAGGAGCTGAATCCTCCTTCCCGGGGCAGCAGCAGCCGTGGCTGATGTTCAGCTCTGCACACTCAGAGGGCTCCGAGGCGCTGGGTTTTTCTCCCCAGGCACCCACACCACCTCTCCAAGCTCTCCTGACCTTCAGGAGGTTTCCCTCAGCACCCGAGTGGGGTTTCTTACCCCAGTCCCTCCGCGGCCATGCAGACCCAGCTCTCTGTGTCTGCTGCTGCCTTTCACCACCCAGAATGTTCCCATGTGTTGTCCTTTTGCAGTTTTTCAATGTTTCTCTTTGCTGTAGTACTTTCTCACGCATGCTGTTGTAAACATGGCCATGTTTTTGCTAACTGTCCTTGTTGTTTTCATTCCATTCTCCTAGGCGGAGACATGTGATGGATTTGTCCTTTGACCAGTGTGATTGAGGGGTGGTAATTTCTACCTCCAATCCACGGTGATTTCTAAGAACATATAAATAAAGGTCAGAGGGTTCTGCCCACTCTCTTTTGGCTCTCTCATTTGGCTCTCTCTTTTTTGGCTCTCCTTTTTGGCTCCTCAGCCTAGTTCGGCTACGTACAAACAAATTTGCTTTTGTTTGTGTCCATACAGTGCGACATCAACACTCATGTCCTCCTCCCTCCAGGTCCCACCACCCTGCAGTGTCTCCTGGGGCAGCTCTGTGTCACCTCGTGCCTCTGCTGGGGTCCTGCTGTGGTGAAACCCCTGCCCGAGGCTGCCCAGCCCCAGGGATCCGGTGGGATTCACTCCCACTTCCAGTACCTCTCCTGTGGATGTTTCCTGTGCTATATGGACACAAACACACATAGCCGACCAGGCTGAGGAGCCAAAAAGGAGAACCAAATGAGAGACCACAGAGAGCGAGCAAAGGAGAGGGCAAAAGAGAGAGGGCAGAATCCTCTGACCTTTATNGGTCTCCGCCGAGGAGAAGGGAATGACAAACAACAAGGACAGTTAACAAAAACATAGATAGTTAGCAAGAAACCATGGCCATGTTTACAGCAGAATGTGTGAGAAAGTATCACAGCAAAGAGAAACACTGAAAAACTGCAAAACTCAGGACAACACTCTCCCCCTTTCCCACACCAAGACCTCCTGAACAGACTCAGGTTCTGCTCAGGATTGACGAGGAGATCTGGATCTTCATCCTGCAAACTGCCACTCGAACCAGATGACAGCACAAGCTGTCGTCGGGACGTTAAAATTAGAACAAAACCTCCCAAAATCTCCGTTCCAGCCAGTGGGAACAGGAGGCTGGAAATGAGTGGCCTTTGAGGTCCCTTCCAACCCAAACCATCCTGTGATCCCGTGGTTCAGGTTTGGGGACGTGGAATAGTTTCTGGGAGGGACACAAATGCATGTAATTGAACTAAACCCTTTCTTGCATCAACTGCCAACAGAACATCACTGCAAAATCCCAGTTATAAAAACCTTAGTGAATCCAGCTCGCAAGACACGCCTGAGACTCCTCTTTTCCAGGAGAAAGTCAGCGTTGCTGTAACACCACTTCAGTGCTTATTTCTCATGTAGGAATAGCCACATCACAGTCTGAGTGAGACGGTGTTTATACATGACCTTCTTTTGCCAATAATATTAAAGATGACTTTGAACAGCAAGAAAAATCAGTTTAGAGGTATTTTAGATAACGACTCTTACTTCAAGAACCATATTGATTTATTAACTGATTTAAACGCCTTCCTGGAAGTACAGGACAATGGCCAGTGCATCCTACAAACAATTTGGTAAATAGCTGCAGAAGAAAACATTGAACTTGCTTTTTTTAATCCAGTTACCTGCCTGAGAAGGGAAAAGGAACAAGGAAAGGGACCTCAGGCGCTGAAGAGCTGGAGGATGGTGCCAGGAAAGGTTGTGCCTTTGTGAAAATGTGAAAATGTCTCCAACGTTTTCCTGGCAGCAGAGGGGAGATGGACCCCGGGAGGGGATGAGAAAGGACCCCAGGTAAGGAGTTCAGGGGCTGGAAGGGCAGCGGGAAGAGGGAGCAGGGAGGAGCAGCCACGCTGCAGCTCCTCGCTCTTCCTTGCTCCTCGTGGGGAGGTCCCTAAACCCATCAGCGAGTTTTGAATAACCGATCTGGAGAACCGATCGGTCCCTGTGGCCGGGCTCCTCCTGCAGCCTGTCCCTCCCGCTGGCCCTGTGGCACTTTCACCTGGGAGATGCTCATGGAAATTGTGTTTTACCCAGCGCAAACCCTCTGCTCTCTGTCACCGTCGCCGTGCTGGCTTAGCCAGGCAGGGAGAAAGGAAAACCCAGTTACCGATGTGCTTTATTCACGAAACAGGAGAAGACTTGGGCTGATTGTTGGGGTGGGGAGTTTTAGGGCTGTCGTGGTTTTGATCCTGGCTGAGTGCCAGGCACCCACGGCAGCCGCTCACTCGTTCCCTCCCCTGCCACAGCTGGGCAGATGAGGGAAGGAGGGGGGAAAAAAACCAAGGGAATTAACTCAGAGGTCTATGAGTTGAGATAAGGAACCGGGAGAAAACGCTCCAAGGACAAACCAGGCTCAGCTTAAAAGTTGCAAAAGTGAAAATTTATTACTACCTGAGTTAGAAGGAGGATATGAGAAATAAACTAAACCTTTAAAAGACACCCTTCTTTCCACTCCCCACCCCTCCCTCCCTCCCACCAACAGTGCAAGGGGGGCAGGGTGTGGGGGTTCAGGTCAGTCCGTTTCCAAGATCTTCTTCCCCTGCTTAGGGAGAGGAGTTTTTTCCTCTGCTTTTGCCGTGGGGTCCCTCCCACGAAAGACAGTTCTCTGTGAACCTCTGTGGCGTGGTTTTTCTTGTCCATGGAATGCAGTCCTCCAAGGACAAACTGCTCCAGCATGGAAGCAGGGGGCCCCTCTCTCTCCAACCGGGTCTCCCACCTGGACTGCAGTTTCCTCCGACATCCACCCGCTCCAGCGTGGTCACCTCCTTCACAAACTGCGGGACTTTTATCTCAGTCTCTGTCTCTCACTGGGCTGCACCTGCTACGGCTTCTCTTGGCATCTACAGCTCCTGCGGCTTCTTCTGGCATCCACGGCTGCTGCGGCTTCCGACATCTCCCGCTCCAATGTTGGCACCTCACCCACGGACTGCGGGTGGCTCTGCATCCCTCATGGACCCCCATGGACTGCAGGGGGGACACCCCGCCTCACCATGGGCTCACCACGGCCTGCAGAGGAATCTCAGCTCCAGAGCCTGGGGCACCTCCTCTCCCTCCTTCTCCACTGACCTTGGTGTCTCCATGTTGTTTCCCTCACATGTTCTTACATCCTCCTCCTTCTCTAACTAAAAGCAGCTGCGTGCACATTTTGTTTTAATTTTTCCTTAAATCTGTCATCACAGAGGCGTAACCAACCTTTCTCACTGGCCCAAACATGGCCAGTGGCATGTCCATCATCTTCAGAGCCATCGGAGATTGGCTCTGCTGGAAATGGTGAAGAATTCCAGAAGC
Source organism: Pomatostomus ruficeps (assembly GCA_013400735.1). NCBI lineage: Eukaryota > Metazoa > Chordata > Aves > Passeriformes > Timaliidae > Pomatostomus > Pomatostomus ruficeps. The sequence goes on along the minus strand of VYZT01051688.1, from coordinate 14,346 downwards.
TTCTCACAGGAGCCATCTTTATGGCCTCCTCCCTTCTACTAAAACCACAACAAGGGCTTTTAGGGCAAAGTTTGCAGGGTCTCGAGCTGCCCCCAGGGAAGCCAGGACGGGCTGGACAGGGGCGAGCAGGGGACACCCCCAAGGAACCCTGCCAGGACGGAGCTCCTGCTGCCCCCGAGCCCTGGGAACACTCTGTCCCCAGCCCACAACCTGCAATTCCCATCTGGGAAACGCCAAGGGAGGAAGTGTCGCTTGTACAACTTATCTGAGCCTGTTTCCCAACAATAACCATTGTTCGCTCCAGCAGCCTGACATAACGTAATTTGTTTCGTGAAAAATAAATACAGTTTGCAGCCCGTAACTCTGCTGAGACACACTGTGATTTTATTAGCGGCAGTAGATGGATTTTTTTCATTGTTTCTGAAAGAAATCAACACGATTCTGTTTGCAGAATGCATTTAAAAACTCATCCTGAAACCCTTGAGACGGTGTTGCATCGGTTTCGGTTCTTAACAACTTTAGCTGAGTTGTAAGAATCTGTGGCTTCCATGTGCTGAGAAGAAAAGTTAAAATCCCTTTATTTTCTGTGACGTAGCACACGCACACCCCACCGTGATTCAGTAAAGATTCTGCTTTGAAACCAGGAGAAACAGGGTTAGTTTTTCTCATTTGTGCCCTTTATAATGAATCTCTCTCTCTTTCGTTGAAATAACCCATCTATGAATCCTCTGAGCAAGTCAAACAAGCTGATTTGTTAATTGAGGAAATGGAGTTTTAGTGTCGAAAAATGTGGGAAATAAAGCTGTGCTAAAGTAAAAATCCAAAAAAGAAAAAAAAAAAAAAA
>VYZT01051688.1:0-13469 GCA_013400735.1 Pomatostomus ruficeps | reverse complement strand
AAAAAAAAAAAAAAAAAAAAAAAAAAGTCAATATTTATTCTTGCAGGAGAACTTGCACTGTGTTATAAAAATTTATTTTCACCTTTCAGTCGCTGCAGAAATTCCCCTCCATGAGCGCCGCAGACTTCAAACTGAACTTAACTTCACCTGCTTCTGCCCAGCTTCCAGCCCTCCTCGCCATGATTCGCTGCGTGCTTCCCTTGTTGCTGATTTTATCCGGGATTTTATCACAAATGCAGTTCTGCAGAAAAACCGGCGTGTTTTCCAAAAATCACAGCCCAGAGCAGTACCCTGAATCAACTTCCCTCTCTCCCACAAAACCATCCACTCACAGGCTGGCAAAAATTACCCGACAACAGCAGAGAATTCCCCAGAACCGTCCGTGACTCCTGCTCCTCCCGCGGGAGGGGTCCCTGCCCTGGGCAGGGCTGGAATGAGCTGATCCTCGAGGTCCTTTCCAGCCCAAACCAGTCTGGGATTCTGGGATTTTGGGGTTCTGGGATTCTGGGATTTTGGGATACAGGGGTTCTGGGATTTTGGGATTCTGGGGTTCTGGGATTCTGGGATACTGGAGTTCTGAGGTTCTGGGATACAGGGATTCTGGGATTTTGGGATTCTGGGGTTCTGGGTTACTGGGGTTCTGGGATTCTGGGATTTTGGGGTTCTGGGATTCTGAGGTTCTGGGATACTGGGGTTCTGGGATACTGGGGTTCTCAGATTTTGGGATTCTACGGTTCTGGGATACTGGGGTTCTGGGATTTTGGGATTCTGGGGTTCTGAGGTTCTGGGATTCTGGGGTTCTGGGGTTCTGAGGTTCTGGGATACTGGGGTTCTGGGATTTTGGGATTCTGGGATNTTCTGGGATTCTGGGGTTCTGAGGTTCTGCGATACTGGGATTCTGCGGTTCTGGGATACTGGAGTTCTGGGATTCTGGGGTTCTGAGGTTCTGCGATACTGGGATTCTGCGGTTCTGGGATACTGGAGTTCTGGGATTCTGGGGTTCTGAGGTTCTGCGATACTGGGATTCTGCGGTTCTGGGATACTGGGGTTCTGGGATTTTGGGATTCTGGGGTTCTGAGGTTCTGGGATTCTGGGGTTCTGGGGTTCTGGGGTTCTGGGGTTCTCGGATTTTGGGATTCTGGGGTTCTCGGATTTTGGGATTCTGGGGTTCTGGGATTCTGGGATTCTGGGGTTCTGGGGTTCTGGGATTCTTGCCTCGTTGCTTGGGAAGGTGCAATCCAGCCTGGATTTTTGAATTCCAGGGGCTGATTTCACCTGAGCCCCTTCCCCACGCCGGGGAGGTGTTGGTGATTCCCGGTCTGCAGCAGGCTCAGCCTGGAGCCGTTCCCTGTCCGTGCGTTTTTTCCTGATTTACACTCTCCACAGCTCGTGGCTGCGGGGCGGGGAGGTGAGAAGGGACGCCGTGAGAAGCTGCTTTCTGCCCTGACCACTCCGTGAGCCCGGAGAAGTGACTTCATTCCCCAAAACGCAAAAAAATGATGGGTTTTTAAGGTGTGGGAGCAGAGACAGGCGTTATATTCATGCATGAATAACAAGCTCTCAAGATTGCTGAGAACAAAACAAATGATACCGCTAATTATGCAAATTAGAAACCAAATGAACTGCCCCTTACCTTGTGCGTGAACAATAGCACCTTTTTTCCTCATGTAAAGCAATGAGACGAGGAGTTTACGCTGAAGGAAGCATTTGGGATTTCCCTGTCCCAGCCATGGCTGAAGGGAAAATTTGGGATTTCTGGTCCCAGCCATGGCTGCAGGAAGGATTTGGGATTCCCTTGTCCCAGCCATGGCTGAAGGATTTGGGATTTCTGGTCACAGCCATGGCTGAAGGAAGAATTTGGGATTTCTGGTCCCAGCCATGGCTGAAGGAAGGATTTGGGATTCCCTTGTCCCAGCCATGGCTGAAGGAAGGATTGGGGGGTTCCCAGTCCCAGCCATGGCTGAAGGAAGGATTTGGGATTTCCCTGACCCAGCCATGGCTGAAGGAAGGATTTGGGGGATTTTCCAGTGCCAGCCATGGCTGAAGGATTTGGGGTTCCCTGTCCCAGCCATGGCTGAAGGATTTGGGATTTCCCAGTCCCAGCCATGGCTGAAGGAAGGATTTGGGGGTTCCCAGTCCCAGCCATGGCTGAAGGAAGGATTTGGGGGTTCCCTGTCCCAGCTATGGCTGAAGGAAGGAAGGATTTGGGATTTCCCAGCCCCAGCCATGGCTGCAGGAAGGATTTGGGATTTCTGGTCCCAGCCATGGCTGAAGGAAGGATTTGGGTGTTCCCAGTCCCAGCCATGGCTGAAGGAAGGATTTGGGATTTCTGGTCACAGCCATGGCTGAAGGAAGGATTTGGGATTTCTGGTCCCAGCCATGGCTGCAGGAAGGATTTAGGGGTTCCCAGCCCCAGCCATGGCTGAAGGAAGAATCTGGGATTTCCCAATTTTCCATGGCTCAGCACAACTTGAGTGCCTCTGACTGTCAGAGTCCCCAGAACTCACCAGAAAAAAGTTCAAAAGAAGAGAGAAAAGACAGGACCAAAGGCAGCGAGTAGGACCTGGAGTTTCTGCTAACGTGTCACGAGTCACGATCCCCACCTGTGAAGGGTTTGGGGAAGAAAAACCTTTTGGAAATCTGGAGTGTCAGTCTGTGCACTCTGTGTTCTTGGACCTGCTGGCAGAGGAAAGGATTTACTGTGGAGAAGGGAACCTGAAGGCAGGAAAGAGGCTGAGAGAGGAACTGTTGAGCCTGGAAAAGTTCCAGGGACACCTGAGAGCCCCTTCCAGGGCCTAAAGGGACTCCAGGAGCACTGGAGAGGGACTTTGGACAAGGGCCAGGAGTGCCAGGAAAAGGGGGAATGGCTTCCCACTGCCAGAGAGCAGGGATGGATGGGATATTGGGCAGGAATTGTTCCCTGGCAGGGTGGGGAGGGCCTGGGCTGGAATTCCCAGAGCAGCTGTGGCTGCCCCTGGATCCCTGGCAGTGCCCAAGGCCAGGCTGGAGCACCCTGGGACAGTGGGAGGTGTCCCTGCCCTGGCAGGGGTGGCACTGGATGAGTACTAAAGTCTCTCCAACCCAATCATTCTGGGATTTTGTGAGTCCCAGAGCAGACATCCAAGGACCAAGGGACACATTTGGACATTTTCTCTTCCCGTGTCTCGCTCTGGGTGCAAAGAGGGTCTTCTTGGCCTAAAACTCGTGCTTTGGCATAGGAATGTTTTCCTGTTTTTCATCAATCAGTATACGAGATGTGATGAGGAAAGACGAGCCAGGCAACAACTGTCTGGTGTCCTGTGCTGTCCTGCAGGCTGTCCCTCAGCTGTGGCAGTGGCTGCGCCCTCTCCACAGACCCCACGTGCTGCAGGAGCTGCCCCGTGCTCATCGTGACGGACAGCAGAAAAACCAGGGACAAACACCAAACACCCTGGAGAGGGACAGCACCAGGGACAAACACCAAACACCCTGGAGAGGGACGGTGTCTTGGTTTGAGAGACAAAGGTGTTCGGGAGGAAACGCTCAGGGATGAGCACCTCCTCCCAAGGGAAAAGGGCTTCCCCTCTTCCCTCCACCAATGAAATAAATTAACAACGGCAAATGAAAGTGGAGAAAAAAAAGGTGATTATTTATTAACACGTAAAAAACCTATCTATTAACACAAAACGAAAGTGGAGAAACAAAGAGAACAAAATGGGAAAAGGGCGCCTGCAAGGAGCCGATGGCACAGCGGGCGGAACTGGTGGAGCTCGGTGACTCTGCCTCACGGTCACTCACGGGCGAGGCGTTCCTCGCACCTCGGACCGGCCGGGGCCACCCCGCCGGCTCCCGGGCTGCAGAGACGGGAAGGAGGGTAGGGAGGCCAGGGGGAGGGAAAGGAAAACAAACACAACCTCTTTCAGACTGGCACGGGACGGAGAGCCGTCCCCTCACAAAGTCTCGGCTGAGAGCCGCCGAGCTGCCGCCTCTCCGAGAGCCGCTGCCCCCCTTGGCCGCTGGGCCGAGCCGCTTTTCGAGCCGCCTTGCACGGCCAGTTTGGTTAAACCGAGCCCAGCTCAGGCCTCACCCCTTGGGTCTATCATAAACATACAGCGGCAGTGGGCATTAAACAGGCAGGTAAGGAATAAAGTGATTTCATAACGTCACCCCAGGACAGACAGCACCTGGGACAGACACCAAACACCCTGGAGAGGAACAGCACCTGGGACAGACACCGAACACCCTGGAGAGGAACAGCACCAGGGAGAAACACCGAACACCCTGGCGCTGCCCCCGGTCAGAGCTGCCCCGGCTCTTCGGAGGGGACTGAGATGAACGAGCAGCGAGGAGCAATGCCGAGAGCAGAGTCTGGATTTCGGGAGGCAGAGCCCAGCTCGGGGCCGGGAGCAGTGGGCAGTGCTGCTGCTGGCAGGAATGTCACAATGCTCATCCTGTGCACCTCGCAGAGATTTGCCTTGACAAGGCTGAGCAAACATGAAATCCATGCCGGCGCTATCCAAACAATGTCTGCTCCTACAGGACATGACTGACAGACTGTTCCCTCCTATTTGTGTGTGAGGTGAAGGTTTCTGCAAGCACTTCACTGCTGCAGCACATAAACAACCCTCAGCTGAGGGCTGCACAGATTCCTTTTGTGTTTGAGGTTGTAATAAGTTGCCCTCTTGAAAGCTTTCACTTTGCACATGGCATCAGATGGTCTGCCATTCAGAATAAAAAAAAAAAAAAAATTAAAAATCCTTGAACTGTGTTTTGTTTACAGCACTATATGAATTCCTGGGGAATGCAGGGAAGGCGAAAAAAGCCTTGGTAAGAATCAAAACAGACAAGCTGCCTCTCAGTGAGATTTGCTGCTGGTAAATGACTCTTGGGTAAGATGCTCAGGTACCATCAGCCCCTGGAAGTTAAAACATCCAGGCTGATGCTGGCTGCATCCTCCCAAAATGGGCTGGGAATCAGAGTCCCAGAATGGTTTGGGCTGAAGCGACCTTAAAGCCCATCCCCTTTCACCCCCTGCCATGGGCAGGGACACCTCCAAGCCCCATCCAGCCTGGCCTTGGCCATTCCAGGGACCAATCCAACAGGAATTTTTAAATGGCTGCCTACAGAAAGGACCTCAGGTATCCAGAACAACGTCTGTTCAAAACAATCGCTCCTGGCAGGTGTGAGCCCGGCTGGCAGGACACGCATGGCTGTGGATGTGTGAGAACAACACAGGACTGACCCACACCAGCCTCTGTTCCCTCACGGCAGAGCTGTGCCTCGGGGAAGGGTTTCTAACACCATCCCACTCACCATGGGCAGGGCAGAGCCTTCCCCCCAGCCCTGACCCTGTTCCCAAGCGCTGTCCCCACAGCCCCATCACCAGGGACACTCAGGGCAGCTGGGGAGGCGCTGGGGGTCACAGGCTGGGGGGTCTCAGACCTCTCCCCAGAGCTCTCGGGGCTCGCTGGGGTCTCTGCCAGTGCCAGGCTCCCCCTCTGCTCCAGAGCTCCCTGAGGGACACATGGACAGGAACTGCTCGGGGTTTGGCAGAGGGAGGTGAGGGGAGATGTGAGGGTGCTGTGATCCCGTCCCTGCTGTGACCCTGACCCTGGCGTGACCCCATCCCTGCCTGGTGTGACCCCTCCCTGGTGTGACCCCATCCCTGGTGTGACCCCATCTCTGCCTGGTGTGAGTGACCCACCCCTGCTGTCACCCTGTCCCCACCCAGCCCAGGACACCGAGCAGGGCTCACGGTGAAACATGAAGTTTAAAAACTCAATAAAAAAGTAGAGCTGAAATACTAAAGCACTAGGATTTTAGTAAAAGCTAAGTAAAGCAAGAATTGCAGCTGAATTTTAGTAACTGGGCAGATGATTAGCTAAAGATTAATCATCTGAGTTATTCTGTTTGTTCAGCTGCACTGATGGTCAGTAGACCCAAAGAGATTCGAACAATAACTAATTTTTCAAGTAAAATTTCTGTTCATAGAGGGTGAAGGAAAGAACTGGAGAATTTCCAGAGATACCATTTCTTATCCTGACCTAGGAAGGTAGACAGGTCACAGCAAGGTAGAGGAGTTTATTTCATCTCTCACGCCCCCTTCTCAAAATCATAAGCCCACCGACCCATTGAAAGGAGTTCAGCACGCATGCTTAATTAGTTTTCAGCTAATTACCATACGAAGTGGGGAATGGGAGGTGGCAATGATATGAATATGCATTTGTATTGAATTTTTTGTGGATAAATAGACCTTGTAATGCTTTGTGACTTTGCCCTGCGTATTTGGAAGTTATTCCACGCAGGCGCCCAGTTGTAATTAATAAAGTGTACACTTTCTAACTTGGTTGTTAGAGAGTCTTGTCAGTCTCAGCTGGGTATCGATACCAGATCTATACCCATATTTTAGTAAATCAAATGGATTCTGAAAAAATAACGGGTTCAGGCAACCAAAAGCACACTTTTCAGTGCAGTTCTGTCCATAACTTCCTTTCCAATAAACCTTAGGGCCGGCTCTCACAGGCACACGCTGCTGAGCTCACAACCCGCGTGTGACAAGGCCACTTCGGCACTGCTGCAGGACCAGGATTTGTTCTTGCACATAATTCATCTGCACTCCCTGCTGGGAACGTTATAAACTATTCTGACACTCCTGCCTCGTGCTGCATCGCCTCGGGCCCGGTGAGGAGCTCCACATCCTCACTGTGCTCAGCAGCCGCCAGTGACGCAGAAAGAAAACGGCACAGGAGACAAAAGGGAAAGTTTTAAATGCTTGATGGTGACCACGGGGATCTGCTGAGCTCAGGGAAACTCACAGCACTGGGACGCTTGAGGTGAACTTGTCTCAAAACTCTGGGCACCTAAACCCAAGAAAGACCACAAGAGATTGAGATTTGAAAATATGTCAGGTATTTCTTTATTCCACTGAAGGAGGTGGATTCCCCTGAGCTGTGAGGAGCTGCTGCACAGAGGAAAGTTTAAAGTTATTGAAATTTTTATTGAAATAAAGTTTAAATTGAAATCCTTTAAATTACAGGATCTAGGGCTTCTTAAAAAAATTTATTTTCTGTTGAGCATCCTCCTTCTTTATCAGGAGGAAGAAAAAGGCAATTGTAGATGAGATGGTTGCAGCACACACAACTGGATATGAAGAACAAAAAAACAAAACTTGTAACAGGTGAAAAGGGGAGAAAAGATAAATCCTAAAGAAATCGGGTGGAGATTTTTGTCTCACTGCTGGGGAATGGGGGGAAGGAAAGCTGCAGCTTCTCAGCCCGATGGCTTGTGGGACAGAGCAAAGGTATCATCAGCCACAGATCCCTTCTAAGCCTTAATTGCTTCTCAAAAAAATGTGTCAAAAGGCTTACACAGATTTAGTTTGCAATTTAATTAAAGGATTAGCGAAGTTTTCTTTTCCTATGTGGGAGCTATTAAGAATAGGAACTTGCCTGGAAGATCAGCTCATTTAACATAGCTACTTAATTGCATTAATAGAGCCTCTGCTCAGGCAAAGCACTGCAAATAGAGCACGGTATTTCACTTTATGCAGAGATCCTTCTCAGCGAGGCGAGGTGAACTCAAAGCACAGACAGGGAGGAGATGAGCACAGAGGTGGTCCCAGGGACACCGTCCTGGCTGGAGTGGCAGCCTCAGGCTGGGGATGTTCCTGGACAGGCCGGCTCGGTGTCCATCCTGGACAGGCCGGCTCAGTGTCCATCCTGGACCGGCTGGCTCGCTGTCCATCCTGGACAGGTGTCCCTCGGTGTCCATCCTGGACAGGTGTCCCTTGGTGTTCTGCACCTCACATTATCAACACTAAATTACTCTGAGACCAGTTTGGGATAAAAGATCCAAACCAGGAGCTGCGTAACTCCCTGGCGATGCGGGTAGGCTGCCTTAAACCAGGACAAAAATGCTGCTTGGGGAGGCTTTCCCTGAATTCCAGCCCCCTCCCCTGCTCCTGCTCTGTTCTCCTGGGGATGGAGCGCTGGGGACAGCCCCGGTCCCGCTGCAGGACAAACATTTCAGCAGCTGGGCCTTTGTCCCCGTGCTGGGTCAGCCCTGCGGCCGGAGTGTGTCCAGCTGGGACCCGCAGTGGCCGAACGCCCTGAGCACCGTGCAGAGAGCAGAACGCAAACAGGAACATCGCAATATGCAGGCAGAGGGAAAATCCCGGCACCCGACTGAAACTTTCATTTAGCGTTACGTAAGAGTGAGATAATTATATCTGGTGATGTTCGTGGCACGCCCCTGAGTTTCAGTTCACCCTAGATATTGGAATTATGATGATTCAGAAAAACCCAGCATTGATTTCTGCTTCCTTATTGCTGATTATGCGATTGAAACTCGCTGTGTGTTGTGTTTTCCAGTCCCTTCTTTCCCAAGATTCATCCTTTTTCCTACAGCATAACTGCAAAGTCACAGGAACTGACTGCTTAAAAAATAAAAATGAAAGGTTAAAAATTCCATTAACATCGGAAGTGTTTTTCATTATTGTTACCAGGGGCAGCTACCAGCATTTTAAATAAAAATCAAACTTACTTTACAACACCTGAAAAAACCTTTTTACCTACTCTCAAGGAAACATCTGGAAGGAGGGCAATAAAAAAACACTACAGATTCCTTGCACGTGCAAAAGAACATAAATATCTGAAAAATTTAAATGTTTTAAGTCTCTCTTTACAGTTCACTTATGGCTAAACCAGTCCAGTTTCAGACAAACACCTCCCAGAGAACAGCCCTGGCCTGCGAGGATTGGCATCTCACAAATCAAGGTCATCGTTTCTGAAACTGCTAAAGATTTTTAAGAAGTTGAGAAAATATCCTTTGCTTTCTATTTGTCCCTAAGTCTAGGCTGGGGAAAAATCTAGAGTGTAATTAAGGAAATCCCATTTCTCTCAGCGCAACTCAATCCGCCAAACCTTTGTTGCCCTACAAAACATTAATTTATACCAGAATTGCTACGATAGTTCGACTAAAATAATTTAATTAAATCAGCAGTATTTTTTACATGGAGTAGAAAATTCTGGATAATTTACCTTCAGTGAAATTTACTTTAACTTACCTGCAGTGAAATCAATGTTTGTTATTGATGGCTATCAATAACAAACATTGATTTCACCGCAGGAAATGCGCTTTTTGTCACTCCTGACTCAGCCGGTGTTTCAGTGATCCCTAAATCGATTTACACACCTTGCAAACTTTTGCGTTAGTAAATTTCAGTCGCCGCTATAAACACCTCTGGGAAACTGCGACACCAAGAAAAATCCGCTGGAGAATTACCCCAGTGAAAGACGTTGTCTGGCAGCAGCGGAGGTGATCGCTCCTGGTGCTGTTTTTGGCTTTGCACGTTCTGTAATAACTTTTATATAATAAAAAAAACACAAAGAGGCAGTGACTGCACCCAGCCCTCTCCGCCAGGTTTGGCTGCTCACCTGTGGCTCTGAGTCCTCAACAGAGAAGATGCACAAAGGCATTAAAATCTTTCTGCTGAGAGCAGGGAGGAGAGAGCAGTGGCAGAGCTCAGTGAAGCGACAAACGCTGACTTTAAATACGGATGAGAGGGGTGAAGTGCAGGAGCCTTAACGGAGCCTGCACCTGCGCCGAGCTGCCCTTCTCACACCCACCAGTCAGGAACCTGCTGGCAGGAAAACCCAGCACCCTCTGCAGGCTTCCAAAAACTTTAATTAATGTGGGAAATGAGATTTAAACATTCCCTCGCGAGGGCAACCCCAAGGCTAGGATGAATTCCCACCATGGCCAGGCACCACCTAAGCACAGCCCAGTGCTCTTTAACCTTAGAGGGTCAAACCTGGTGACAAAACCTTGTTACTCTGGTTTAGAAACAGGGCACATCGCCCAAGATGATCCCACTACCAAAGCTGGACTTCAAACTCTTTCTAAGATGGAGATTAGCGTGCTGGAACTGAAAAGACAATAAAAGAATAATTAACAAAAAAGCCAAGAGCAGCTTCTCCTCTCTCTCTGAGAAGGACAGACAGACAAACTCCAACTTAACCACCGAAGAAGAAATGAAGAGAGAAACCTCTTATAAAACGAAGGCTTTTCCCTGTTTTTCCAGAAGTTTTTGTTTCTTTATACCCCACTTGCCCTCCCAAGGCTGAGGAAGGTCTGCCTGGCTGGAAAATCTCCTGCTGCACAGTAATGGCTCATTTATTCCCTTTGATGACAATGGTCAGAGGTGTTCAGACCCCCAGCAGGGAATTTTGCACGTTAACAACAGAGCACGGCATTCCTGGCGCTCCAGCGCCTGCCTGGGACAAACACACACCTGGAGAGATCCATTTCCCTCAGCAGCTCCTCCAGTTCGGGCCAAAGCACTGCAGAGTCTGGCAGGAGAGGCTCCCTCGGACCCCTGCTGCTGGAGGGGCAGACAAACTGTTTGTTTAACCGAGGAGCTGCCGTCTGAAGAGCCCGGAGAGATCCGTTTGTGCAAGGTTGGCAGCCGGTTACGACAGCTAAAAAATTCTCCTTTTCTGCAGCCCTTCAGCTGGGTCGGTCCCGCAGGGACAAACCTGCTCCTGGAGCTCCAGCAGGGCTCCCAGCTCCCTCAGGAATCCCTGCTGGGGTGTGGGCTCTGCAGGGCACCCAGACCCAGGACACCACTCCATCATTTTATACCCCAGACAATTTGCTGAGGCTCCAGCACATCAGCATCGCTGTCCATTTTCACAGCAACGCGTTTAGCCTGGTTATTTGTGGGGAAAACCAATTTGGACGTCGTATTCCCGCATGAAATTTGGCCCTGGTAACCAGAAATTTAAAAATTAAGAAGCGCTCCTGAATTTTTCAGCTTGGCTTTGCGTCTGACGGAGCACCGGGGACGCCAGCTGCACACCCTGAATTGCCCCTTTCACTCGCCCTGCAATGCCCCAATATAATTTTGGCACTCAGTCCTTCTCCAGACCGTGCCAGACAGGGAAAAAGATCAGGAAGAAAGGGCTCTCTAAAAAACCAGTGAATTTTTAATGCATTAATATTGGAAAAAGGAAAAAAAAGTCTCTTTATAGCATCCACTCCTAGCACTTGCTGGCTGTACAGCAGAGTTGGGACTCAGCTGCGTTTTCCCAACACACACAAATATTTCCTCAGAAACTGAAGCGCAGTAAAGGTGAAACACATTATTTTATTTATAAAACGCTTACCTAATACTTTATCAATAATTTTTTCCATGGTTTGTAAACAAATTGGATCAAATCCCCATAGACGTTTCGCAGTTAAGGAAAAGGGTGAAAAGGAAGGGACGTGGAGAGAGAAAATTACACATGATGCAGCATCTGTGATCTCTCAGAATGCAAAAAATTCAACTGGCTGCACCTGGGACTACACCCTGATAAAATAAATTAAGTCTCCAGACATGCATTTTGCACCTCCAGTATCTTCCATCTTTAACCATGATTTGAGGATTAAAAACCGTCCTTTCTTTCATCTTCAGGTTCATACATATTTTTCCATTTCTGTAGCTCCTGAGAATCATTTATCTTCCATGCTTCAGCAAAGGACTTCATCTTTTTCCTGTGGGAGAGAAAAAAAAAAAAAAGAAAAAAAAAAAAAAAACCCTAATCAAAATACAGACACATTTTTAAGTGAAGCACATCAAACCCTGGAAGTCCTACAGTCATCTGCAAAATTTTTACACGCAGTCCAAAATAGCACAGCTCAAAACGTTACGTGATCTTCAAACAGGCAGTTAATATTTTCTGAGATCCATGTTCCTGCTCCGGGTCAGCCAGCAAATTAATTTCGTAACTAACTTTACAGCACCAGCAGCACCGACGAAACGACACAAACAAATGATAAGAACAAATTGTTAGAGGAAATAACAGCATCGTGGCCAGCCCTGTCTCATTTTCATCGTTCAGCTCCTACAGATTTGTACTTGCAGGATCATGAGAAGAAAAGGCATTTCCAATATAAATGAGCGCACGCATCCTTCCTATTTCCTCCTTAGCGTTTTTTTTTTATTTGTAACCGTCATGTACCTTCAAACGCTTTTATTTTGCTTTATTAAAAGGGGATAAAAAACGTCGTTAAGCAGCGAGCGCTGCCGAGCCTCAAAGTTTGCACCTATAAATAATTAGCAGTCAGAATGTTCTCATATAAAATTATTCTGTCAGGATTAGGTACAGCCATCAGACAGCCAAGATCTCGGTTCGTTATGTTCCTCGGGGGCTATCTGAATTTTGCTCACAGGACTGCCACGGAAAATAACAGCGGCAGAAAAACCCCGGTGAAAACAGACTGAATAGCTGAACTGTGCACACAATGTTACAGGATTTGTAAACCCATTTATGCCACCTGATACACGCGGGAATCTTCACAACACTGAAGGTACAAGCACCCCTAAATGAAAATTGGGTTATCAGAAAAATATTAAAACCCCCAGAACTTTCAGTAAAATTTGGGGTGTTCGTGGGGAGAAATCAAAATAGATTATAAATATTTAATTTCAGGTTAAACCAGAAGAAGGTTATCCACATTCCCTTCCAGGCTTTAGCATGCAAAGACAATTTCAAGTTCCAAAGTAAGTAATAAATACTTTCTAAATTAAATTCATTAGTATTTTCACTATGGCTGGTGAGAACGTAAGTAGGTATTACAGAAGGAAATAATTAAAAAAAGAAATCACAGCTGTTCTGACCTTTTCATATTCACTATTCTCTCCAATTCCTTTGATTTGTGAGCTGCTTTCTTCAGGATTTCTTCAGGAATGTCTGCCAGTTTGGCAACGTTTAACCCGTAACTCCTTGCAGAGACTCCTTTAGTTATTTGATAAAGAAAAGTGATAAATTCAGGATTCTCTTCCACTTCAGATCCTAAAAAAAAATAAAATAAAAAATAAAATCAAAACATTCTCTGTGTGGCAAACACGTAAATCCCTCGTCCTGATTAGCTGACAAGGTAAGCAGATAAATACAGAATAATTGTATATGAATACACAATTATTTTGGGGAAAGGTTAATGGCAAAAACCAATGGCAAGTGTTAAAAAAAAAATAAAAATTAAAATTCTGCAATTATTCGCTGAACTTTTATGATGCCTTTTATAATTCAAGAACTGGGACCGTCACGTTTCAAAGCAGCTTCAAAACAATCAGAAGTGGTTTTTTCGCTCCACGGAGTGCTAAATTTTGGAGCTGCTTGACACGGGAGGATGAAGACACTCAAAGTGCACAACGTTAAATGTTGAAATGAAATCCATGGGAGACACAAACACATCGCGCTCGTGGAGCCCCGTGAATAGCGAACGTTTCCAGACAGTGAGATCGCTCGGAGAAGGAGCTGCCATATGTTTGATCCCTAATCCCTCCCCCTAATCCTCAGTGTTTGGCTGCTGTGGGAAGCTGGATGCTGGGATGGGCGAGCCCCTCACCTGCCCCAGCTCGGATATTCTCCTGGAACATGGAAAGGAAAGGATTTGCAGGGTTCAACTCTGGAATGTGTGACGGTGATGCCTGAGGCTCCCTGGAG
>VYZT01051684.1:8923-40888 GCA_013400735.1 Pomatostomus ruficeps | reverse complement strand
GTCATCACAGAGGCGTAGCCAACTGTTCTAATTGGCCCAAATATGGCCAGTGGCATGTCCATCATCTTCAGAGTCATCAGAGATTGGCTCTGCTGGAAATGGTGAAGAATTCCAGAAACTTCTCACAGGAGCCATCTTTATGGCCCCCCCACCACTACTAAAACCACATCACAAGTGCATATTGACTGGGCCCTGAATAGTATGCTTGAACAAAAGCAGAATTTCCTAGTATTTTTAGTGCTTGTAGTGCTTGGCCTGCTGCCACTCATGTGATAGCCTAGCTAATGGCATTTGGAAGTGTTCTCCTATGTTAATCTGATATGTCAGTGGCAAGTATTTTTGTTACATTCTGGTTGTCTTCATAAGCTGTTAAGGTGGATAATAGAAGCTTTTTTCTTTTTTTTTTTTTTTTGTATTAATATAATATAGCCCATGTTTGGGGAATTACACCACAAAGAATTAGGCATGGATTTATCGAGTAGCTCTTCTCTGGTACACGTGGGCATTTTCCTAGAGTATTTTGTGGGTAAAGAATTGAAGGTGGTCACTATTTGGACTTTATTTTCAATCTGAAAGGAACCCTTAGCCAAGGTATTTGTTGTTCTAGCCTTAATAAAGGGGGTTAGACAGTAATAGATTGAAACAAGTGGTTTTAGAGTGGCAGCCTTCCAAGACTGTGTTAGGCATCAAGGAGCCTCTAAGATTTTCATGGCAAATTTGCAAATGTATTTCAAACTTACCTTGTTAAAGCTTGCATTGTTTTGTAGGGATCCTTCATTTATGAGAGTGTGGATCCCCACAGATGAGAGGCAGACAGATCTATGTCTTGTATCTTTATCATATATGTCTCTGTTACATACTGATTAATGTTGAAATGATTTTTGGAGACAGATGCTGGATTCATGCATCTGTGTCCAGACATTTTAACATTGATATTAATTATGTAACTATCCTTTTCTTACTAAATATAGTTAAAAGAAAATAAGAAATATCCATTTGCAAACAGGATTGTCTATACTCTGCAGTGTAGTTTGCTTTTACTTGAGGTTATAATTTTATTTTTCAAATGATCTTCTCTTCTTAAATATATTTTCATGTAAACAGTTGATATATTCTTTGAATCACAATTACATACAGTCAAACACCCGTATTTTTATGACTGATGGTCACATTTTTCTGCCTACCTCTTATTTCAGCAATATATCTCTTAAACATTAAGATGAATTAGTGCAAGGTAAATTGTGGCTTTATTTAAGTTCTGGTATTTCTCAGAATTTTCATTTTCTTTTCCTGTGTTACTGACCTCTGCCCAAGATTCCTGCTTCTTATGGACATGGATCTGTGGTATGGATTATGAATATATAGGCATCATAAAAGAACACAGATTATCATGAAATATTTCCTGTAACTTGACAGAGTTTAATACATAGGTGAGGCAATGTTTTAACACCCTGAAAATGAATTGAGTCATAGTAGCATCAGATTATTTCAATGTTGTGATGATGATTGATAGTCATGTCTCTCAGCAGGAAGACTGAATCAGTGTGAAAACTCAGTAGTCTTCTGAACTTACTAACAGAAATGTTGAATTGCAGTGGAAGATTAAGAAAGAACTCCCATTTCTAATGGGTCAGGGCTCATTATATGATATTAAAAAAGGTCTCTGCATTTTTAAATTTCAGGTGCATTGGATATAGAATGTATATCTGCCCAGAATAAAAGCATTTCAAGGCATGTGTCCTCCAGTCCATGCATAATGCTTTGATACTGTGTATTGAACCAATGAATTTAGTTTGAATTACAGTTGCTCTACTCTTAACATCTATGGAGTAGCTTGGGTGGTTCTGCTCAGAAATCATGGAATCATATTTCTAAATTAAAATATATCTTTAGTTAAGTACAGAACAGAAATTCATTGTTGTATCCTGGATATTGAATGAAATTGTTTACAATTTCATATTCTGATTTCAGTTATAATGGTCATAATATTGTCTTAAATCCAGTGGTTCTAAAGAAGTGGTAATTTTTAAACCTGTCTCTTCTATAACAACACTCTCTTGACATCTAGTCTCAGCCTATTTTCCTAAGTACTTCCTTTTGTAGGTTGTTTTACAGTCAGAAGAGCCATGAATTCTCTGCAAAAGGGGAATGTGTTGTATTCTTTATTAAGGCAACATTGTTAAATCCACCAAAATAAAGCTGAATGGACAGCACAAAACAAAATATTTCCACAGAGAACACTTTGTTGCAGAACAAAAACACCTGCTAGAACTAATGAGTCCTGAAAACTACTAGGTTTTGTAGCTGAGATGTCCAGTGAGGCATTAACAGTCTTTGTTTACTGCCATTATTTTGTTTAGCAGTTAATCTATTTCTATACTGCTACACAAGTAATTTCATATTTCAGCCAGAATTAATTCTTCCATTTGCAGAGCAGGGAAAAACTGTTTCAAAGTATTTGAATAACTTTCTTTCACAATCCTTGGACATTTTGTGGTTTTAGTAGAGAGGAGGGGGCCATAAAGATGGCTCCTGTGAGAAGTTTCTGGAGTTCTTCACCATTTCCAGCAGAACTAATCTCAGATGGCTCTGAAGATGATGGACATGTCACTGGCCATGTTTAGGCTAATTAGAAAAGTTAGTTACGCCTCTGTGATGACATATATAAGGAAAAAATCAAAACAAAATGCACACACACACACGCAGCTGCTTTTAGTTAGAGAAGGAGGAGGATGTGAGAACATCTGAGGGAAAACAACATGGAGGCACCAAAGTCAGTGGAGAAAGAGGGAGAGGAGGTGCCCCAGGCTCGGGAGCTGAGATTCCTCTGCAGGCCGTGGTGAGCCCATGGTGAGGCGGGGTGTCCCCCCTGCAGTCCATGGGGTCCATGAGGGATGCAGAGCCACCCACAGTCCGTGGGTGAGGTGCCAACATTGGAGCGGGAGATGTCGGAAGCCGCAGCAGCCATGGAAGAAGCCGCAAGAGCCGTAGATGCCAGAGAAGCCATAGCAAGTGCAGCCCAGTGAGAGACAGACATTTTACTAATAAACCCATAAATTTTTAGAGTTTTGAAGACTGGCTTTGTAGTTCAAGAACTTTAAAGGTCATGCGTTAAAACAATTCCGTTTAATACTTTGTGAGAGTTGTAGCAGTCTCACAAGTGGACATAAATGCAGAGTGGAAAACTGGATTTAAAATACAGGGAAACCAAATTATTTTAAAGTGTTGCTTATATCTAGTTTTCAGTCTCAATACAAAAAATACCCAGGTGGTTACACAGATCCCAGACTCCTCTACCCCTCTAAATATTAAAGAACATATTTTGTAAATGAAGATATATTTGCACTTTGGGGTTCCTTTTTTTAAATGAATTCTTTTTCCACACTGCTTTGAGCAGCTCTTTTCAATGCTTATCTTGGTTATTGGGTGCAGATGAAATCCATTTTAAAAGAATAACTAAACAATTAAAGAACGTCCTTAGTATGGATTTCCAGTGATTTAGATGCATAGAATCAATGAAGTTGAGTTAGAGTGGTTTTCCCCACACTGGCACAGCCTTTTCAGTAGTACAGCAAGCTTTGTAATTTTTTTGTACTACTTTTCCTTTCTTCCTCTTTACAGAAATCTGGGTGAAAGAGAAAATTCAATGATTTCTTAGTGGTTCTGTTTAATTGGTAGAATTCATGGTGCCTGTTACACTGAAATATGCAGGAAATTCAGTCTTTCATCTGTAGTTATACATTTAGATAAATGTATCTAAACT
This sequence comes from Pomatostomus ruficeps, assembly GCA_013400735.1. Lineage (NCBI taxonomy): Eukaryota > Metazoa > Chordata > Aves > Passeriformes > Timaliidae > Pomatostomus > Pomatostomus ruficeps. The sequence continues at coordinate 37,125 of VYZT01051684.1, read as the reverse complement.
AGAATAAGAATTTTACATAGAGTAATCCTTTTTTCCTAAAAGCTATAGTAAAAATAATTTTGGTCAGTATATGGTGAGCTAAATTCTGCCTGTGGATATTTTGCTGGTATCTCCTATGACAACTTCTCCCATGTTGCAGTTCAGTGAAAATATAGTTTGGTTTTAAATAATTAAAAGGGGCAGAAATCTCTGACTTCTGGTTTTAAGAGTAAGGGAAAAATCTTATTTCTGAAGAAGAATTCCCCAAACTAAAATACACATCTCAAGCTTGTTTTAATTGAAGCATTTATTATTTTGAACTCAATAAATTACAAAGAAAACAGCATAAAGATCATGAAGATTGGATCATGTGTCAAGCATTCACTGACTATTTGACTTCTTCTTATTAATTTCAGATTAATCTCTTTTTCAAGTAAATAGCACATCTGTACTAATTGCTTTTTCATTCATTTGCAGATGCAGAGCCGCGGTATTTGGTTTCAGTAAGACCAGCACGTGTTTCAAATAACAAGAAATCTTGTTCAGGTATTTTAATATTACTGCATCTCTTTCTTAAAATATTTTGAAGAAAGCAGAACCTTTTACTGGGTTTCTCTGCAAAGATATTTCTACCTGTAGGCATCTGACTTGGCTGAACAAATTCCATACATGGAAAGGTAAAATGTAGGACAGTAATTCCTAGTCAATAGTCACCCACATGGTGTTGAAAACATGATGTACCTAAAGATTTTTTGTATAAAGGTCTTAGAAATGAGAATTGAAATTTAGAATACTAATTTCTGATGTTTAAGAACATTAAAGGTATTCTTCCCAAACTACAAGTAAGGATTCCTTCATCCATGCACGTTAATGATCTTTGTTTCTCATTGGAAAATGGTAGTGTGTTTGTGCATGTGTGTCTCTACCTCTATATCAATACTACTACTAAGTTTGCTGATGCAAGGAGTTACAGAAAGAGGGATATTTCCAGCTGAAACCATACATAGCAGAGTAGAAATCTGAATTTTATTCTCATCTGTTTCAAAGTCTTTCTATATTACCTTAATCATGTCATTAATATTGTTAGTTCTAAATTCCTTACTTCAATATGGAGACTTAATTCCTTACTTTAATATGGAGACTTCTTTCAGGATCATTGTACTGTTAGAAAAAATAAACTGATGACCTATCCCTGGAAACACTCAGTGTCTGGTTGGACAGGGCTCTGAGAAACCTGATCTAGTTGAAGATGTCCCTCCTCATGGCAGGGGATTTGGATTAGATGGTCTTTAAAGGTCCCTTCCAACCCAAATTATTCTGTGATCTTTACACGATTTTTTTTCCTTAATTCCTGGTAATGCTTGGGATAAATTTTTTCTTGTTCGTGGCCAGGTATGACACAATATGTGTGGAAAGATTTTGGAAAGTGATTTACCTCTCAGATACAATATATATATGTTGCTTGTTAATGTGGTTTTTTTAGCAACATATTCATCATCAACATAAGGTAAAAACCAACATGGTTAACATTTCTAAATCTACATACATGTATTGGTTGAAAATACAAATCAGACTGTCACTGGGACTTGTTAAGAGACAAGATAATAGGATTCAAAAGGCACGAGAAGAAAATCAAATCTTGTTCAAAACAGTGAGAAATAACCCCTTTAGATCAGTGTCTTATAAACTTTCAGGAAATGTTGGTCACTTGTATATTTTGAGGAGGTACAGATCCTTTAGGTGTTTGAAGTATGTCATGTGATGTAAATAATATATCTATTTCCTATAGTCAATCATCTTTCAAACACCAGACTTTCTCCTTGGGCCTGCAGCAGTCCATAAACTACAGGTTCAAAATAGTTCCTCAAGCTCATTTGTTCATTTTCACCTATTAGCTTTTAAACTTTCTTTAAATTAAGTTCTTCCTCCACACAAGAATTGTAGTCCTTCATACAGAGCAAAGCTGAAGTCCAGTATCATGCAAAAGCTGATTTCAATATAGTAGGTAATTAAAAGAGAAAAGTCCCACAGATACAGACACTGACTAGAACTGCCTGCACTTAAAAGCAAAAGAACCTTTCTAGGTTTTATTTTACTCTTAAGAATGCTCTAGAAAATATTTATTATGTGTGGATGCATTTGCAGTGTTACTGAGGAACCTGCCAGGAAATTACTACTTTTGTCACATGCATGGACACTTTCTAATGTTCTGGACTCTGTGTCATGCATTCTGTGATATAGTCCAAGATAGCCAGAGTTTTTAATTTAATCTACCCATAGATTATACTTCTTATACTAAGCATACCTAAACCACCAAATGTTAATTTTCAAAAACTAGCTTTAACTGGAACATTAGTTTGAAAAAGTGACCATGGACACTATCTCTGCTGCTTTTGTAAATCATACATTAGAAATAGTGACCATGAAAAATAGAGAACTGTTGTACCTTTCTTTTCAAGCTTAGGTGACAAGTAGATCTTCATTTAATTAACTATCCAACTGCAAAAACTTTCCTTTACATAATGCAGGAGAGAGAAATTAACTTTATATATTTCTTATGCAGGTCGGAACAAGACGCAAAAGCCTCTGCAGCTGGTAGTTGGCACTCTCACCCCAACCTCTGTATTCCTCTCTTGGGGCATCCTGGTCAACCCTCAACATGACTGGACAGCAACAAATAACTGTGCCAGCGACAGGTAACAAACCAGAATAAGATGGAGTTTATTGCTATCATGATTTAATTCAGTGCTGCTCTCTGCTGTGATTAAAATAAATTTTACAGTGGAAATTGAAATGTTGTAAACAATAGTTCTGAATGTGAAGTAGTTTTCTTATTTGATCATGTTAGTTAGTGCTCTGCAAATCTTTACTTGACAGCAAGTTTAGTCAGATGTCTATATGCTGAATTACAAATCTTGCTATTTGACACTAGATCCTTTGTTCTTAAACCTTGGCCTTTGCGCTACCTTCATTTGTATCTGAATCAAATGAAACTTTGTTAAATCACAGAAAATATTTTGTTTTACAGTTGACTGAATAAGAGTAAAAGAAGTCTTTTGTTGTGCTGAGATGAGGGAATGATGCCTTGTTTTAACACCATTTGATTTTTGTTTCCTATATTCGGTCTTATCACTGAAACTGCTTTCCTGCTATTGATACAGTACAGCTTTAATTCATGTTCTGTTGTAAGTAAAGGAAGATCTCTTCGATGTCTGTATTTCTGTCATTTACTGGGTGGCACAGTAGGTGGGAAACTAAGGAAGGCTCACCAAGTAGCAGTTTCAAGAGGACTCATAGTGCAGACGAGCTTCTCAATTAAGTGCGCTATTACAGTTTAGTCAGCCCTTGGCAGATGAATAAAATTCAACTTTTGCAACTATTTAAATTGTTAATACGGATGTTTTCCCTACTTTGTCTTTTTGTGTTCTCTTCATATTCTTCCTTGATGACAGAAGAATTTTTTTTTATTTTCATGTACATTTTGTGAAGCTCTATTCTACTAAGCAGTGTTTTGTAAAACTAAAAAGAAACATTGTTCACCCATGGAATGCATCTACATCTGTTTTGCCACCGTTATCTTTTGGGTTTTAAATGCCTTTTTTTTTTTTTTTTTGCATTATTCAGAACATTTCTTTTACCTGTCTAATATTTGTCTAATTTGTAGCTGTCTAATTTAGACTTGGATTTGCTTACTTTGGTGCTCATAAGAAAACTCTAGTTGACACAATTAAACTGAATGTCAAACATAGGTTATGTTAAAAAAATTCCTGTGTAGGCAGGATAACCTCTTTGATACCTTACGAAAGTTTCATACCTCACAAAAGGACTAATCCTTTTCGAGCATCAGAAATTTCTCATTAAAAAATTTGACGCTTCTTCACCAAACAGAATTTCAAACACTATTGAAAAAATTATAATGTTTATTAGGAAACAGTTAGGGAATAATAGTAAATATCCAATGATGCAATTTGATCGGATTTTTCTTCAGTAGAAATAAAAGTTGGTTTAGGCTTAGGGTTTGCTCTTTTTCAATCAAGAAAGAAACAAATATTTTCCTACTGTGAGAAATTGAAGAAATGAGCTGATCGTGGAGGAGCTTTTACAGTGTTCTGTGCACGTAGTAGGTTTAGCACCATTTTTACCAAGGAATTTATCTTTATGTGCTGTGTCAGCACCAATCTTGCAGCACCCATTGTGAAAGGAAGAACACTTTAGAAGAAGCCTATATCCTGTATTAATCCACCTGGAAATTCAAGGCAAATGGTATCCACTGCCATGCCTTCATCAATTCTGTGTTTTCTCCTCAGTAGCTGAATTTTCTTGTTGGACATTCATTGACTCAAGGTTTGAACAAAGTTTTTAACATAGTTTTTCAGTTAGGGCAGTGTTCTACTAGTGTCTTGCTATGTTTGGAATGTATTCTGATGTATTCCTCTTGGGAATTACTTTTAATGTGCACTCCATTTTAGTGAAATGTTATCAGACAGGCATAGCTAGTTTAAAAACATTTATATCAAATTACAAATGATCTTACCAAAGCATGGGTATATACCTATAAGCAGAATTCTGTTTTGCAATCAAACATAACAATGAAATTATTGAAGGGAAAAAAAGTCACTTAGGTAGTGCTCTTATTTATTTTACCTTTACTGGACCAAAGTGCTTGTGATTTTTATAAATTATGAGAACAGTTGTCCATGTGACCATGGTGTGTATATCTAGAATTATAAGAGAGATTAGATCCATATATGTTTCTAGTCAGTGGGTAGAAGAAAAACTACTAATTTATGATAATAATTTGAATGACTGTTGATAATGTACAATAAGAAAAAATTAGGAAATAGCCCATTCTTAGCAAATTAGCATTGTGGTAAAGGTACAAGCCTTAAAAAGCATGTAACAGATTCACCAACAATTCAACCTATTTCAGGGGCAGTATACCTGACTCAATCCTTTTTCATCTGGCATATTCTCCTTACTGGGACATGCTCCAATGTACTGTTAATCATCCTCAAGGTTGCTGCTAGTGGCTGACCTCTAATCTTTGACATCGGCAGTCCGTAGCCGTCGTGACCTCTTAACTCAGTTCTATCAGTAAATACCCCACCAAGTTTTAAATTTGTAACTCTGTATGACCTGAAATGGAGTCACTCTTCTCGGCCTCAGCTTTTACCATCTCCTTGTGGGTGTTAGGCCTTTGTACAAATGTTGCATAATAAAAGTTATTTCAATGTGTTACTGAGTCAGAAGATAGAAACCACATGGAACAGCACAGTTCTGCTGGCCAAGATTTTCTCTGGTGCAAGTTTGACCTCAGTGGGATATTCCTTAGAAAATCTGGTTTTGTGAGCAAATGACTCTGGAATGAGAGGTGCCGTGTTCTCAAAGAGCACTGGTATCTTTTACTGCTTCAGTGAAATTATTGCTTGCTTCTTGAGGGCACATAGGGATCTTCTGTATCCATAAAATTTTTAAGAAACTCCAATGAAAACAATTTACTGTGGCGTTTTACAACAAACAATTCTTTTGGCTTAACTCCCTAGAGATTAATAGCATAAACCAATAGAATGCTACGTATTTCCTTCAAGATAACCCCAAATGTTAATCCCTTGTTGAAGCAAAAGTATTCACTGCCATTTTTGTGGACCAAAAACGAAAGGTGAAATTTTGAAGCATTCTTGAAATTACTCTCGTCAGACCCTTAGCACTAGAATGAAAACCAAAAATATCTAAATCTCAAACCTCCAAGTGATTAGTTTCATGTAACCAATGAAAACTACATAACACCAGAAAACACAGTTGGTGGAACCCTTCTCAGCATCCTCTGTTTTCTGACACTAGCGAGAGGTAGTTGATGAGGGAGGATGGCAAAGTCTTGACATCCTGCTGCACAGCCATGTTCAGTTCCTCTTTTTATTATTTCCAAGAGAGTAGAAAGACTTGTTTCCTCTCTGCCTGTCTGTGTTCAAACAAATATTAATGGACAGATCTGTCAAAATAGAAGTTCTGGGGCTTCATTTACTGTCCCTCTTGGTCTGAAAAAGAGAGATAGACTCTCTAGATTTATCTTTATTTTTATTTGCTTTGATTAGAACATCTCTGTAGCTGGGGGTTGAAAAGGTGGCCTTTGACTTTCAGTTCTTTAGGAAGAAAAGTCAGGGGATGGAACAAACCCCATTATTTTCCATGTTAGATGAAAGCAGGGTTTATAGATACAGTAAAATATAATATTCTATCAAGTAGATTGTATAGAAAAACAAATGTTCCTTCAGATCCATGCAAAATAGAAATTTAAAACCTTAAGGTATGTATTTTTTAAGTTAAAAACTATGACAAATTCACACTGGTGTTAAGTTGGTTTGCCTATAATTTAAATGTCCTCTAATATCATACTTGCAAGTAGCACAGAGTTTGTTTTATTTCAGTTTTATCTGATGCTTTAAAAAAAAACAAGTAAGAAAGACAGTAAGAGAAAACCAGAGAAGAGACAATAGTTAGCCTTTATGTTGTATAGTATACAAAAAGAGGGTTTTTAAAACCCTAAATGCAGAAAGATATATGCCTGTCTTCTCCTGTGCCTATTTACAAACTTCTGTCATTTTGCAGCTGCCAACTAAGGCATGCTTCATGTTGCAAGTGTCATACAAAATGTATTTTAAATTTAGCAGAATTTCTTAAAGGAAAACATACAGCAGCACATACATTGCCTGTGTTTCTTGCTTTTGATTTGCTACTGTGGGAGTATATGCTAGAATATTGTTTAAACTGGAATGGTTTGTTGCTGTTCAGCCTCTCACTCTTCATTTCAGTCATTCTAGTAAAAGTTTTAAGTAAAAGAAGTGAATGTTAGTAATCACGTAAAAGTGAAAACTAAATTAGAAAGTGCTTTGCGAACTTAACTGGTAACAACCACTGGTGTCATTCTTTCCATTTTTTTATATATGTCGGTGTCTGTTACTTTAAAGTAAACTTAGCAGTAAAAAAGGAAACAATATAATCAACTTCATGTGTCAATTTGCGCAACACTGAAAAATCATAGTTCAAACCATTTCTTTTATTACTATCTAACATTAAATGGATGCTGCGCTTCTAATGAAGTCTAACTATAAATAAATAAATATCTGGTATGCTAATCGTATCTCTTAAAAAATTCTGACTACATTTCTATGTACAAAAAAGAAATGGACTTTATAATCTTTTGTCTCTGGCAACACGAAATCACAGAGCTGGAATGTTCTTATATCTCCAAGGCTTAATTGTTTGTTTAGTGTTACGTGTGACTAAAATAGTCATGATTAAATTGTTTGGAGTTTTGGTTGGGACCTGGTTCCAAATAAACCCATTATATTTATACAAACTGACCTAGTCTTGAAATCTTATAAAGCCATCTGCCTTATAAGATTTCCAGTATCTAATTTTTTTGTTCAGTGTCAAATATTTTTGAATATTTGACTGTGTGGGCATGTTCTGGGAATCTGGCAGAAAAGAGATTTGGTTAAAAAATGGAAAAATGGCACTGGAATTCTTGTCAAAACAGTCTCATTCACACTGATAGATGAAAATGTTTTGCCTATCCATCCTAGTACTTTACTTCTTTTAACAGTGAACAAGATTTGCTTAATTTCAAATGTAAACCCCTGTGTGCTGCTTCTTTAAAGTGGTCATTGTGTTTTGATTTTTTGTACAATGAAAAGGCTGTCTCTAAACTGAGCACTGCCTTGCATTGTAGAGTTTTAAAAAACAAACTGTGTAAGCTAAACATAGAGAAACAACCTTCTGTGTCAGACTGAGAGTCTTTCACATTGACTTTGCGGATATAGTAAACACTACAGTGGTTGGCCTATGGAGTAATCTCATGCTCTTGTGGCTTCCTTTAAATGATGAAGTTGGTCTTACTTACTTTATTTCTGCCATCACATTTTGTGTACATCTTATGTGGAGGCAAGCAAAGTTAAAATATCATGAAGGATACAGAGTTTCAAGAACGCAGACACACAAACGCACATGGAGAGAGGCTGTCTTGATGAATGTAGGCTCTTTTTTCCTCAGCTGTGGTGGGTTTTGCTTTTTTTTTTTGAAATTATTACAGCGATTAATTCTGAGTGCAACAATACCCCTCACCTGCTTGTGACACCTTTTGTTTTAAATTGTTGGAGTATATGATCCTTTTAGCTGTCTAGTAAAAAGGGAGGAGGTAAAATTTCTCTACAGTCCCCAGGGTGGCCTGATTGGCGGTATCTTGAAATGAGTGAAGTATTGCCTGTTATGGGGAGAGAGGGAGGTGCCAACTTTTATGGAGTTTAACAAAAGAGCTCTAATGTTTTATAGAGTGCTAGCTGGAAAAGAAACAGACTGAGCCCTGCAATAATTTGATTAGCATTTGTTGTAAATAGAAATACAAGAGTATTCAATAAACATTGTTCTGATAAAATGTACCCTTTTAATGTCCCCCACGAAAAAACATAACAAAAACTGAATCAAAATTAAATATTTCATTAAGTTAAATATTGTTAGGTCTTTATACCTGCTGAGAATCTAGACTAAAATAAATTCTCCCCAAGTGTAACTGAGTGTGCCACCTCCTTGCTGAAACACCAAACCAGTATTCACAGGTGGGAACGGCATTCCTAGGACTGTTCCACAATGTGTTCCTTGGATATTACCTGTTAGGGCCCTGTGGTGTGCAGTCAGTTTTTCCTGCCCTTACCTCACAGAGACAATGGGAAGTGTTTTATTTGAGAAACATGCAGTGTAGCTTTCCCTTCTGTGTGAATGTGACAGCACTGTCTTTCAGCCTGCCTTCTGTCATTCTGGGGGGAATCTGTGGAGATGATTTGCTGAATGTTTCCAGTTCAGCCAGCTGCACTCATTTTGTGCATGTATGTCACTGCCACAAGGGGATTGATAGATGTGAGTGGTGACTGCAGCTGACTGCCTTCTCATGTCTTCAATTATATGTGTTGACTGTTTGATATTGTATTTTTGATGAAAGAATGGTTTGAAAAAGGGAGAAATTAAAATTACAACAAAATTCAATCAGTATATTGTTCTCAGGCAGACACTGAAATTGCATTTTATTTGGCAGTTTGTTGGTCTGGTTTAACAATGAGTTGTTGTTCTTTGATGACAAAATTTGGCATTTCTGAATTTTTACTCCATAAACAAATGATTGCATTTCCCCAAAAGCACATGTAGATATTTAGATATTTTTAATAGTCAAATGATTGTGACCTGAAAATTGTTAAATGGAACTTCATTTTTATTGCTTTTTATTGAAATGGTTGAGAAAATTCTGTCATAGCAGTCAGTGTTTTTAGTGCTCACTATGGCAAGTTTCCACTGAAATAATGATACCCTTGGTGAAGTTTTTATAGGCTTGGAAATCTTGGAGTTCAGAGCACATTTCTTCTATGCTATATGTTTCTCTTTTTAATGGCATAGTTTTGCACGATTATGAAAATCTTATTTTCAGATTTTATAATAGTCTCGAATTTAAGTGAAAGATGGGGGTTTTTTGTTGTGCAAGCGTTCTTGGTATTTTAATTCATGTTAGAGTGAAGGAATTTGCAGGTATGGACACAGCATTAAAAAGCAGAATATTTTCTCCACTAGAAGCAAGTGGGAACAGCCACTTAAAAGCCTATTCATTATCAACAAGTTTTTATTGTTTTTTTTCTCCTCATTTCTGATGCAGCTGTTCTTTTAGATTGTTCAATAATTGAAATTAATCAGTATACTCTCTTTTTTCCATCACATACAATCGCTTTCTTTCTATCCCATTGGACTAAAACAGGTAGGAAAAGGTAAGGATGAAGATGAAAACAAATGAAAATTCCTCTTTCAGGCAAGGGAAGAAGGTGACTATTTCCCCTTGAATTCATATTAGATGTCTATCTATACTTACTCCAAATCCCTTACCAAAAGGCTGTATGGGGTCCAGTAAGAGGCATTTGCATTGAAGATTGAATTTGTTTATTAAAGGTACATCCTTTACAAGAGAGTGACAGGGAGTTCAAGTAAGCTTTTCCTGTTGGTTAATGTCTGTGTGACTACATACAAATGGATTAAGAGGATAAAGGAGAAGACATTTTTCTTCTTTTAATGTTGCTGATAATTGATTGTTTAAAACATTGTCAGTTTAACTGATAATTAGGTCTATTATTTGACATTTGTTTAGATCACAGCCCGCAGAAGTAAGGAGGTAGATTATTACTTGGTAGTCCTGGAACCGAGAGAGGATATTCACTACTGGTATTCTTTTTCTCTTCCTGTTTTTTTCCTTTCCTTTTCAAATTTCAGGTTTGACTATATCTTGTTTTGAACACAAAGTAATACAGTTAATGAAGTTATATGAGCCAACATATATATTGAATTTGTAACCTGGTGAAGTACATGAATGAGCTGAATTATAGCAACTAAACCAGGAGAATCTATATTTTTGGTGCCAAGAAACCAAATTTGACAGTTACAAGATAAAATATGTAAACAAAGTGAACCATTATGTATGGAAATATCTTCCATGAGTGACACTTGCCTTGTCTTAGGTTGTGTTTTAATAATGAAGTAGGAATTTCTGTGTACTGAACAGTCATGTTTCATGTAAACTGTACTCTGAAGGTGCTCTTCTGTAACTTTGGCAAAAGCAGCTTTATGCATTCACTGTGTTAGATTTGGTCTACTAAGTCATTTTAGTCTGGACTTTTGAAACTTTTTCAGTTGTTTGAGAACCTTTTTGGCTGGTTTGGGTTTTTTTTAAGTTCTCTTCTTTTGTCGCTATATATTTGTCTATATAATATCTGTAATAAATCTCACAACCTTGATTTGCAAGCTTTAAGTTGTTCTATTTAAGTGTGGCAAAATACAATTAGACTGAATTCACCCCTTTTCAGATGATACAAATGTGAGATAGATATGGACAATAGATATCAATTATTTATGTTATGTGTAACAATTTTCAGTAATACTTGGATTTAAAAGTTGCCAAATCTCTCTGAGATTTGCTTTTCCAAAACCAGAAACCTCCACTCCATTCTGGAAGTGATTCAGCACGTATATTAAAAATGAGACTATAGTCAGCAGAGGAGTTCTTGTGCTGAAGCTCTCACCATTTCCACTGCCTTATTTTTGATTGGTTAACATTGCAGTCATACTTTTTCAGGGTGGTGCTCCCTGACAGAATTGGGCAATTGCTGTAGAAATGTTTCTTAATTTCATAATCTGTTAGTATTCCTCACGTTATTAATTTAAACTGCTGAAAATAATGTCTTGGTTTACTTTTTTGTTTGAAGTGTGACAATGCATAATGGGATCTCTGAATGAGGAATGTTTTATACAAACAACAGCTATTACTGGTCTTCCCTGGAGAATGTTTTTGGACTAATTTTGAAGGGAACACCTTTCACTGGATGGATATAGAAGATTTTGGGAAATCAGTTAAGACTTCTTGACTAGCAGACTCGTGATTCAATTGACTGGTTCTGGCATATGTCGGAATCACAGGAACTGCTTGGAAACTGAGCTTGCATTTTGTGGTTAGAACCTCACACACATGGGTGTTTGTGACTAAGGAGACTGTCCTTTTATTCTTTGTATAAAACTCCTAATGTCAGGGTCCGTATGATGGGGTACATATGTGTGGATTATATGCTGACTTTTCTGATATTAGGTGACCATGAAGAGCTAGAAAGAACAAGAGCAATGGAATATCATCATTATTATTATTATTTCCTCACAAAAATGGTTACAGTGAGTTCCTTTGTGTAGATCTATTTTTTTTCTCCAAACAGGTTCTACACAGTTCGCTATAGAGAAAAAGGTAAAGACAAGAAATGGGTTTTTCAGCTCTGCCCAGCTACAGAGACAGTGATTGACAATCTGAAGCCAAACACACCTTATGAATTTGGAGTTAAAGACAATGTAGAGGATAGTATTTGGAGCAAGACTTTGAATCATAAGACAGTTCTCTCTAGTAAGTATTTGACAATAGTTAATCAAATAACTGCTGGTTTTGGCAGTATTTTTTCCTTTATTATGGTATTACTTAGAGTAAGCTACTGATCAGGTTTTTATTGTTTAAATGCCATCCATCATGCCCCTAAAAAATTCTTCTGGAATTGCTGAAACTAGAAATATTTTGTTTGAAAAACTGCCACCTAGTTTTCTGAAGAGTGTTCTCTTGTCACTACAAATAGAAGATCTGCAGGTAAGTAGAACTCTAATTGTGTTTAGTACAGCTACACATCAGGTGTTGAGTATGTATATTTATACTTCTGACTGGATTCTAAGCTTTTTCCTTAGGCCATGAATAATAAGATGATCAGCTAATGAATTAATCCATGAACCATCATCCAACTAATCAATTTAATTTCTTCCATCAACTACGATGAGTGACGGAAACCATGAACATTGTTGGAATCTTCTTTTATACCTGCATTTACGTTGAAGCTGATCTTCAAGCTAGACAGGGCCTGTCCTACCTCAACGGGCCCTTTATTACTTCACTCATAAGTTGAATTTGAAGCTAAATTTCGATCAAGGTATTATATGGATCATGTTTGAAGCATGCACTGTCATGTGTGCTTTTGTTTGAGTTTTCATGGACGCAGTGTATTACATCTCTGGCTGGCTGTCAGTCATATTGTAAAGTTCTTCTCCAAAGTCCCAAGACAATGTAAGAAAAGTGATGTCAAATTAAGCCTAGTAAAAACATGTACTGCTGAAAGAATCACTCATACCAGTAGAGGAAATAGGCATCAGCAGAGTTTTCCTCCTTTTAATGAGAGTAAGAGAGGGCTTAACAGAGATTCTCCGATTTGATTTATTTTCATCAAGCATTTTCATAAAGGTATTTCTGAACATATCAATCAGAAGGTGCTGCAACTCCTATGCTTAGTATTTTTAGCTTGACTCAAAATGTAAAGAATGGGAACTCTTAATAGAGAGCCTTACTCATATGAGATTTCCAGCTGAAATTTAATTTGGACTTCAGTTTCCACTTGTAGGTGAGTTACACAGCTCAATATACTTGAGGATAGGGGAAAGGAGTAGTATTGTGGCTTGTAACACTGAAAAAACTTTCATACTCCCTAACAAAGAGCTTTGCTGACCTTCATTATAAAATAGAAAGCTGTGGCTTTGAAGTACCTGCCCACAGTCCATAGAGTTGTTTTAGCAGTCCAGAATAATGCTATTGCTATACCATGAGCTTAAAGAGGGTAATGGTGGTAGCCTTTTCCCATACCTTCTTCACAAAAAGCTCTACTTTGCAGCATTGAAGATATCTTACCAAGTGGCTGGTTTTTTCTACATTTCAAACATCTTAAAGTCATCTGTAGAGCAAGTGCAGAAATATATTTCAGCTCTTAGCATAAGAGGGAATGACGAGTGCAAAATGTTAAGAGTTTATTACTGTGTTCAAGACTGATGAAAACATCACCAAATTTTCTTTTTGTATATAATATGTTTCTAAATGGTGCTTCTTACAGACATTTTGCATTTTTAATAGGCCAGGAGAACCATTCTTGTAAGTTTATGGAGATCCATTGACTTTGGTTGAAAGATTTTTTTCTTGTAAAATTTCATATTCTATTTACATGAAATTTCTTTTGTCTAGAATGTAGACTTGTGTATTCAGTGGCTGCTGCTGCAGCAACTAAATCCAGGGAGCTTGTGGTTACCCTGCATGTCTACATTCTGGTCTGTTGATAAAGTATCTTCTAATCAGAAAATTGGCAGCACTTTCAGATTCAAGCCTTTCATATTTTATACATTTATACAGCAGATATAGAAAATGTGGGCACTAAACAGAGAGTGTATATATATAATAAATGTATAACCGGATGCCTGTATAGTTGATCAATCAACACAGACACTTTCCTGCTCTAGTTTTCTGTCTTGTATTAACTCAAGTTCTTCTCATATAGGAGAAGCATCTCAACCTAAACCAAACATCCTTCAATGTAAATGTTCTTTTTCCCACTGAAGAATATATAAATTACTAGAAACTGAAAGTACTTTTGCATGTTCCTGGATTTGTTGAATCCACAGGCCAAATTTTTGTTACATACTAAACATGTTGGGAGGGGCTGGGAGGAGAATCTGGTTTTAATTCATGATTTGAGAACACATGAAAGGCATGGCAAATGTTCAGCAGTTATTTCACTGATTTTTTTTTTCAGAAGAGATGAAAGTAGCTTATTTCTGACCATCTTACCATGATTTTCTCATGAAGTCAGTGTGAAACTTCTGTCAGTTTTCTCTTGAATTTAGGCCAAGAGTAAGTCTTGTTCTTTAGAAGTATGAAGCACTTTGAAAGATTTTTTTTTCCAACTTAAATGTAGCTCAATTGATATTTCTTTAGAGTTGAAATTTTTTTTTCCTACTTCTCATCTGTTTTGGATGGAATTTGAAAACATATAATAGCATGTAGCTTGACTCTTGTTTGTACACCCACCATTGCAAAGACAGCAGAAAAGGGTAAAGGTGGAAGATACAGGGAAATTTTGAAGCACCATGCTAGAATAGAATAGGTGCTGAACAGAACTGTTTCTTGACTTCACAGCTGCATCCCAAGAAACTTCTAATACTTAGAAACTAAGAGAAAAACCTAAGAGAAAAAAAATCAGAGTTTAAATCTGTGGGTTACTTTGTTCATACCTTGAGATAAACAAAACCACAAAGAAAACAAGAAGAATACGTTTCATTTCCTTGCTGTCAGAAGTGAAAAGAAGGCCTTGCAGATGTATTAATGGATCTGGAGACACAGGACAAAAATATTTTTCCATGCTATGTTTTTATAAAGGCTTTTAATTAAGCCTCCTAATTTTCCTAGCTGCTAAGAAAAGGTAAATAAACTTGGTTTGCTTTGCTTTAGACAAAAAAAAAATTAATTCTGTATATTTATTTATCTTTCTGTCAAAACAGGTAAAAAAGTAAATGGACAACTCCAGAATATGTACAAGTTGGTACCCAGTTCCCAAACACAGGTGTGCAAAACAGTCTCTTTTTTAAATACCTGATTCGTGTTTCATGTGATCAAGTTTTTTATTCTGTTAGACTGCAGTAAGAAAGACATTATCAAGGCCACAAATTGCCAATATAGAAAACAATCTGATAAGTGCACCATATGGAAAAGTGTTTAAATGTGTGGATGGACAAAATAATTGAGAACTGTTACTGAGATGATTACATGCACTTATTCCAACCTATCAAAGATGAATCTGATGGTTTCCATGTGTAGATTCCAAACTTAAAATCTGCTTATTCCTTTGTAGTAGTCAGGTTTGATAACCTGTGATGTTCATTGTAATCAGTTAGCTTTGGGATAATTTGGTGATGTGATTTTATAAAGTAATTTTGTATATACTCAGGTCTTCTAAATTAGTCATCCCATTGAATTCTGATAGTTCCCATATGTGAGGCAAGTGTTTACAGAACCAGAGGAAGCTGGAAAGGGCAATGTAATTGAGTTTGTTAGGTTGTCCACTAAATCCTTTTAGAATTTTTACCATTTCATCAATAAATTTAATGATTTTTATAAATAAGATTTATTTTTTCCTCACCTGACCTTTTCCATAAACACTTTCAAACAAGCATGGATGGATTTCATTTGTTTATGGATTCATGTACACAGGTACTTATTTCTTCCAACAGCTGAGGCAGAAATGAAGGCTCTCTAGATTGAACCAGCTAGTGGGTTTTAATACAGTAAAAAATAGACATTTTAGTCCTAACTTCTGAGCATTACCAGTTCTACTGTGAGATTAAGTTGGTTTCTTTATATTTCCTTTCCTTGTTTTTTCATCAAAGTGCAAGTTTCAGCATCAAATCTTCTGGAGGATTTTTTTTGCTGCTTCTTTTTAAGTTACTATCCCTGAGGTAGACTATGGGATAACTTCCCAAGAAAAGCTGTAGAAATCCTTCTTACTTTAGAGATTTTAAAGGGTTAACTCATGAGTGTTAATTATTACAAGAGAATAACCCATTCTTCACAATTCTCTTCTGTCTCAGATTTTCCATGTGTTTTCATGGTAGGAAATGGTAATGTATGGTTTCTTATTGTTTGTTTTTTGTATTTCAGAATATTATAAATGGTCTGTTATTATCTGACCTGGAATTCCTTCAGGAATCAAAACAAAATTCATTAAATACATTTTCTTCTAGGAAGACTTAGGTATGCATAGAATCATAGAATCATTAAGGTTGGAAAAGACCTTTAAGTTCCTCAAGTCCAACTGCTAACACAGCACTGCCACCCTGTTTATCATCAAATCATGTCCTCCAGTGATGTATCCACACATTTTTTGACACTTCCAGGCATGATGACTTCACCCCTTCCCTGGGCAATCATTTCCAATGCTTGACACCCCTTTCTAAGAAAATGAATTTTTCTAGCTCATTTTCTTAGAAAGGGGTGTCAAGCGACCTAAACATCCCTAGTGCAACTTGAGGCCATTTCTATTCATTTAGGGCAGTAATAATTATTGAATTACATACAGAGTTAGAGCTGTATAATGCTTAGGTTATTGGAAATATAATTGTGTCTTGTATTCAAGAGAAAATGTTTTATTTGTGAGTAATATGAATCCAGTTGGTTAGATATTCAGGAGGGTGCTCATCTCATTATGTTGATGAACTCTACTGTTCTTCCCCTTGGTCCCATAAGCATCTTTAAGGTTGCACAGGGCAGCCCAAGATCAGGTAATTCATTCTGGGATACGGAGTGCAAGCTGACTTCCTTTGCTCCTCTTAGCAAACCCTCTGTGCCAGAACTCTGACTGTTTTGCTGCTTCTGTAGAAGTAGGGATTCTATTTATGCAGGAGAAGTCCTGAGAAAGTGAGCTAAAACAGTTTTCCAAATATTTGCACAGCTCAAGAATGAAAGGTGAACTAGTGCCAACATCTTGTCTTTTTTGTGATCTTCACAGGGCTTAGCTTCAGAGCTTTATCACCCTCCACAGAAACATCATGAAAACATTCCATAGATTATTCTAAAAATTCTCTTATCTTTCCCACTTTCGTGGTGCAAAAAGCCAAAAAGCAGATAGTTTGCAGTGTTCCTTCAGTTTCCACAGCACTAGGTGGGGTGTGTTTCAGTGGCACGATCCGATCAGCGACACAAAGCCAGAATGAGCATTATTTAGGCCAAGTTTGTTTGTGCTTTATTTCGCTCCAAAGACACAACTGACTCATATCAACATGGTCCTAACTCTTCTCTGTAAGAACATTTTTAAAGGCTGTTTATTAAAACAGCGTTACCAACCCATCTAGTCATTCTGCCCTTTCAACATCAGTCACATAGCATCTTGTGTTTCTTTTGGCAGTTTCATCCTTTAAGTTTGTCTAAGCTCCTGGGGCTATGTGAGCAGCAACTGATGAGAGAGTGGAAGGAAAGGAGTGCACTAGGGATGGTCATTCTTCTTCCCTTCGTAAACAATGGGTGGTGGTAGGGCAGAGAAAATGCAGTAGAAATTTATTTCCTCTTCTGTCTCGTTAAGTTCCTCTAATTTCATAATGTCAGCCTCCCCAATTTTTCCAGCTAAAAAAGGACTCTTAGCTTCTACCATTTGTTAAACTCTAGAAGGAAACATTTCTGCTCTTCCACAACTTATTCAATCCAGGCTGACCATGATGTTTCCTTGAGGAGTCTCCTACGTGCACACCAGTTAGTTTTGGCTTTTTGAAATATCAGAATATAACAGAGAAAGAAAGAACAAGGGTCCCTTAAGGTAATGTTGCCACGTGCTGTTTCACAGAACATTGGAGATTTGCAGTCCTGTAGGTAATGTGCTGTATGTGTATGGTCAGAAGTTAAGATGCCTGACCTATGGTATAATTTACATGTCTAATTTTCCTCTGAAAATAAAGAATACCTTATTTGCCATCTTCTTTCATGATGGCAATGATTGTTTTAATAACCAATGTTCCTAATACCTATATGCTTTATATTTCCTGTCTGAAAAATATGGTTGATAGTGCCATTCCTACAGATGATGGGCTGATGTTTCGAAAATAGTTTGTATAAGTAGTAAATTTTACTAGATAGGAATATCTAAAGTGGTCACCTTTTGTAAACTGAGAAGAAAGCTTTAACAACACGGGTAGATTTCAAATGCAGCAGTTACAGATTTTTTCAGGTGAGCAGTCCAATTATAGCATCTGGGGAACATGGATTTCATGTCAATTATTCATTCTTGAGTGAAAAATTAAATTTTTAATGTTTTAAAATGTATTTGGCATTTTTATATTGCTATCATTGTAGCCATCCATTATTATTCAACTAAGAAAGGATGGTCCTGTCAACATAAGAATCTTTTACCAGTAAAAAGGCTGATAATAATTATGATTAGAAATTCTGCAGTAGAGCTTACACAAGTGCTCACTACAACTTCAGAGCTGTTTATTTGATTGTAAGGCTTCTGAAGAGAAATACAACAAAATGAACAACTTCTTCTAGTAAATGCATTCCATCCCATTGGTTAGTCACATGAGTAGGAGGGCTACTTCAAAAGCAGATCATCTGCAACACAATTTTTTCACTGGAAGACAAAACGGAAATGTAAAACTTGTTAAAGCAAATTGTTGCGGTGTGCTCTGGCCAGTTTCGGTCTATCCGATGGCCAGGCTCTGCTATGTACCCTGCCCCCCTGTATCGGTTTTCCACCCCCTGGAGGGCTCTGTATTGTGTAATCCTACACAAAGCCCGCCAAATTCAAACCCTGCAGTGCTCCCCTATTGGATGTTGTACCCTCCTCCCGGCCCCTCATGTCGGTATTTGTGTAACTGTAACCCCCCCATGCCGGTGCTTCCCTGGCACAACACCGGTGCCAAATAAACCATCTGGGAAGCCCCTCCGCTGTTCTCTCCTTCTTCAGCGTGCCTGTACCATCAGTGGGTTGGGTGAAATCTTGCAGGAACTTCGCCAGCCCTCCTGTGCCTTCAGAGCAGCCCGGCAGCCCCTGAAACTGCGGACGGATGCTCGGTGCTCTCACGGAACGCACTGCAGCAGGAAATATAATGAAGCAAAATTATTTCTACCCTCACATAGTGACAATGATTGAAACCTCCATTTAAGACCATGTTCACTCCAATGCAAAACTGTTATTAGATAGCAGACAGTAATGGCTTTTGTAGAATAAGGATCCTCCATCCATTTCCCTAAGGAAAGGTCCATCTTACTTGTGGAGATTGGCCTTCTTCCAGCTTCTTAAACTTTGGTATGTGTTTAATGTGTACCCAACCATTGTTTTTAAAGCTTTTCAGAAGTATTTAGAATAGAACAAAAATGATCAGCACTTTGTCATCAAATGCTGACTTTTTATGCAAATGTTCTTTCACATGAAGTAGACCAGATGTCATAAATTGCAAAATTAACATTATCTGATTCTGATTTGACTAGAATATATTTAACATGGAAGGTGATTGTTTGATTTAATTTCTTTCATTTAACTCAGATATGACTAAAAAAAATCCCCTTTTAATGTATTTGGCATTTTTATATTGTTAGCATTACAGTCTACCTTCTCTCATCACTTGAGTGTATTATTAAGCTTTCAGAATTTGTTCATAATACTTATCTTTGGTATCAGCTCCTTTCTTTTAATAACTGTGGGGTCCATTAATGTGTTCCCTTTTTTTTGTAGTATCAATAAAATTGAATAGTCACATTTAGCAATCTAGGTCAGAGAGAACTGAACAGCAAAACAGTCCAAGTATTTAGCATAAAAATGTAAGAGCATGTGGGTGGCTGACCACTTGTACTTTGGAAAAAAATCTACTGAATAAAATTACTCTGAGCTAATCTACTTTAATCAGGCTATGCACCCAAGAGTGCTGGTTTACAAATGTGCACCTGGTTCTGGAATAGTCTGTGTTCTAAATATAGTTTTCTTGAGAATATATTTGTGTCCTGTGACCAAATTGTAATTGCATATGTTTCAGATGTTTTGCTGTAGTTAAATTTCAGCTTTTCTTAGCATTCTGGACTACTCCCCAGTGAGTGCTCCAGAGATCCTTAAGAGAAAAAAGAATTGGGGTTTCCTAAGCTGTCAAATATTGTGTTTTTATTAAGCAAAACATCTCAAACAGATAGAAGGAGATCAAAATGCAATATTACCACACTAGCCAGTGGGAACTGAAAAATAACGCAACCACCAGGGACCAGGGCCAGAGCCGTATCCAGTGCTAACTTGGGACAGGCGTGGTATTGGATTAGAACCCTCTATTTTTATTACTCAGTTCAATTACTATTATGGCAGTTCTCCCAAGGTTCTACTTTTCTCTTTTTTTCTCTTTTTTCAGATTATACTGAGTGATAATAAGAAGTTGGTCCCAGTCACAATAATCAAACAAAGTAAGTTTGTGTATTTTTTTAAAATTTATTCTTATACTCTGCAAGAGTAACTTGAGATTAAAATGAGTGTCAGGGCCTGCAGTTGGGCCTATAATAAACATAAACATAAAATGTCATTTTCACCAAAACTGATGTGCCAGGGGAAAAGGGTGCACAATTAAGAGATGATGTAGAAGAAATACAGTTTTCAGTCTCTTAAACTGAATGTAAATACAGAAAAGATTAGGATGGTGTCCTCGTCTGCAAATATTGAGGAAAGGTTTTTAGAATGCTGAGGCTTGTTTCAGGTATGGGGTTTTTTTCTTATTTTGAGGTTTTTTAAATTAGCTTCTAATATCCCTTTATTGTCTCCACAGTTATTCAAAATCGCACGCAGTCAAAAGCACCAGATAGCTCTTCTCTCCCGGGAGCAATATTAGGTGACTAGAAGACATTTTTATTATTTTTCTTAACGCCTGGTTGAAACTTAGAATTGTGCAAATGCTTTTAATTTTCTTGATCTTAATAGTTTTTCCTTTCATATCAAAGGGTATTTTGCAGCTGGTTCAGACAGTATTTGTTACATTTTATGGTGGTACAGATGGTTCAAGAATGTTGTAGTTTAAGTGAAATAGAATCATTTCATTGTCATTGTATTTAAAAGAAGACACTGTCACTGTTTGAGCCAAGGTGTTCTCTCATACTTCAAGTGAAGTTCTTTGGCAAAGATCTTGTTGAGATGAGGGATTGTTCTTAGTGGGCTTTTAAGGCAGTGCAGTAACATCCCGTCTACAGTCATAAACCTGATATATTAGACTATAATGAACTTTCAGTTAGAATTTGATGTTAGATCTTGGGGCATAACTGGTTCCCTCTAAGCCATTCAGTTTCATGCCTTATGTTTTTGTCTCACCTATAAGAATAATGGCTTAGAACATAAAAACGGAAAAGTCTGTCAGATAGTGCTCAGTGTGGTGAGCTACTGGTCTGCCTGAAATAGCTGTGAAAGGCTCACTGCATCATGCACCTTGTGACCAATTTGTTCCTGGATTTACTGTTTAGTCCTTTATATATGGAAATATTTTGTCTGACTGCATAACTTGGGCTTACGTTTTCTTTGTGAGCTTCAGTGTGTTGATGTGACTCAAACATACACATACTAACCCAGTGTTGAGCCTACTTGGCCCACCAGACAGAGTGTCCCAGTATCTGTGATGCTACAGTATTCCAGGGCTGTGTGTTCCAGTACTGAATGGTTTCCAACTCTGATAAATCAAGAAATGGTGGTAATAGAAGGAGCTGTATAAAGGGGAAATAGTGCCAAATGGGAGTGATAATTACTGGATAGAACCAACTAATTTCCCAGATACTCAGATTAAACTCCCAGTGGTTCAGTAGTAGTTGCTCACTTATCTTGGAGAGCAGACTGCATGCTTTCATCTCTTCTGGAATTAATGGCACAGATCTTTCTCCGTAGTGCACCTTATTGTTCCGGGTCTCAATGAAAGTCAGCAGAAACTTCCTCCTCTCCTGTCAATAGACGACGTACCTCAAGCATCCAGGAAAAAACTGGGTAAGCAGAAATGCTAGACAAATGAAAAACACTGAAAACCATTTTGCACTCTGAAAATAATGATTCTTAAGTCATTAAATCCTTGCTGTAAATTTTATTTTTAAAGTGTCTTTTAATGAACAAAACAAAACCAAAATTCCATGTGTTTAACATAGCCTCTACTGATTATGCAGTGGAAGTTCATTGAGTCCTAAAGGTACTCAGCTTTCCACATTTATCCATGTTGGCTTACTTAGTCAAGCTAAAGTGGGAAAAGAGAGCAGATATATCTTTGTAATTACTCTCTAATGTCTGTCCTTTTAGCTAAGAATGAAACTGGAGTATGGCCTGCTGAATCCAAAACACCAGAAGTTCAAGAAATCTCCCCACAGTCCCTTCCAGGTAATGAAAATTCTGTTTTTAGAAACTCTGTGGAATATCTTTGCCAAATACATAAACTAAAATTAAACCCATCTTTGTGCTGCTTAATCTACAGTTAAAATAGTAGTTGGAAAACAGGAGGATAGTGTAGATGAGTTAGCAAGGAGTGGTAGATGTGGATAAAAATCTGAATCTAATTTTGGAGGAAAGTTTCAGATTATACCATTGTTAGGTTTATAAAACAACTTAGAATTTGAACCATATCTTTGATGGATGCCTTGAAATTGTGAAAAATGGCAAAATAAGTTTTCTTGTGATACACCTTCCAATTCTGACTTTAATGAAATATATGAAGAAGGAAATTAAGGATAAGAACATGATTGTGTGAAATGGATGCATGGGCTTTAGACTGAACATTTCAGGGGTGCAGAGGATGACATCACAATGTTCCATTTCAGTTCAGTTCTGAACACATTAATCTTAACCACATTCTCCCTGTAGACTTACTGGTCCTATAAATGTAAATACATGGGAAAGGAACATAGCATTTGATCCTAGGCTGTGGGTCTGTGAAATGTATATTAACTTGTATATTTGGAAGACTGAAGTTTTTTGTCATCTACTCAGGGCTGAAAAAATATCACTTATTTAAAAGGGCATAGTCAGATGCTGATTTTAACTGTTCAAAAACATAAAGTGGAATTTTAAATATGGCAAGATTTACTGCCTCCATTGCTTAGGAAACAAATTAGTGTAACATATACTACTTTATGAATTTGTATGACAAGTACAGTACTATATTTTAACATTTTCAGTCTGAGGGGGAAAAAGATTGGAAAGAGCTGAGTTGTTCAGAGTGAAATGAGGAAGATTAACTTTTCACCCACTTTATGGGCCCATATTTTAGAATTTTTAAAGAAGGCATATGCCTATCTTCATTTTCTATAATCTGGCTCTAATCCTATAACTGAGTCTGAAGCCTTGATTCTGCCGTCACAAGAGACAATAGCTGGCTTCTGCCAAATTCTTTGCTGAAAGGAAGAAGGGATGCTTGAACAGCGGCAAGAATTTAAAATTAAAAGGGAATTTGAGGAGACAATAATACAAAGGTTTGCTTTGGTTTGGTTTAGACATAGTATATGATCTTGCTGGCATTACTCTCTTCTATCTATCAAGTATTTCCTGGCTGGCTGAAGTGGTATAACATGTTATTTCTTTGACATCACACAGTTCATGTAGCTACTACCATTAAATATGACTGTGTTTATTTTATTCCTCAAGTATATAAAAAATGCTATTATTAACTTCATCATACCATCTTAGTCTTAAAAAAAACAGAATTAAAAACCCTCCCAACAAGTACACAGGGAATTAAAAAGGTGTAGGGTAAAGAAATGCAGCAAAATCATGTAATCATTGACAACAATCTTTCAGACTAACTGATCAATCTTTTTTTTCTTTGGTGAAAATGTCAGAAGAGTTTTATTTTCTACTCAATAGATAAGTGTATTTGCCAAACTCTACTTTAAACCATCCCTTCCTTTCAGCAAAGCCTTCATATGGATAGCTCTTTTCTGTTCATCCTAAATATTAAGAGGAAAAAAAAAATGATGCTTCTTCACAAGAATTTATTATCAGAGGATATATTGAAAATGTGTGGGTGCTTTTTAGAAAGCTGTAAGGAGTCTTTTTCGGTTGTTTGATTGGCTTGTTTTCTCTTGCAGTTTGAGGGCTCTTGTGGAATTAAATTTTGTGGCCATGTTAGTAGATTATTTACCTTGTTTAAGTAACTGCTGTTTAAGAACTGGCATTCTGCAAGTACATTTTCTAGAATTTTGCCATTTTTGTGAAAGTGAGAACTAAATAAATGTATGTGGTTTGTTCTCTGATCTGTCTCTCTTTGATCCATGTCCTCCAAATCCGAGCCCTCAAGCTTGCAGTCATCTAATAAAAATGTATAATTCCTTGTGACGGAATGTATTGGTCAGTCACCTAAACAGTGTGAAATGTGGCACTTGGGGAGGAGAACATTGGTTCATTTCATTTACTTTCCTTTGTGTTCTGTAATAATATTTACATACCAGCTTGTAGAATTTCTAACCATAAACACTGGCATGTCTAGACATAGCCCAGAATTGTATGTTTATGAAGTTGGATAGTGTTTCATTACACTGGTAATAATTGGCAAGTACTGTCTTTTTTTAACAATTTAGTAACCATTTGTGAGAATTAAACACATTCTTATTGTGACACCAATAGGTACTTACCAAAATATTTAGAATAATTTTCATCTCCCATTTCAAGCTTCTTTTGTGGTTTTGCTTCCGTGTCTTTTTTTCCTGTGGTGACCCTTCCTTTCAGATATTTCTTGTTGATCTCCGCACCAGTGCTTCATGTTAAAATAAAGTATGTCACACTATTTACATTAAAAAATAAAGCCATTATGGTTAAAGTACTTCAGTTAAAGAGAAAAAAAAAGAGGCAGGAAAGTGAAAGTGAATCTTTTAAAAGAAAAATGTTCTTCAAGTGTAATTCTGTCTTGCCATGGCATATGGAAAAATAACTTGAATACTGACTCATAAAAGTCTGGCTAAAATGCTTAACTTAAGTGAGAGATCTGAGCACCAACCCTTTGCAAGCATTGCTTTTGAGAGACAGTTTAATATATAGGCATAATTAATTGAGTTTAGCAATAGGATCTACTTCATTATATTTCATTCAGACATTGCTATTTGAAATATCATACTGGATTCTTTGAGTAAGGCATAATAATTATTTGCTGTGGCAGGTTTAAGGACTGGTGCCAGACTGGTAACAGAACATTGATTTAAAAGGAGCTCTGTGCTGTAGCAGCTGTTGTGTCATCAGCCATGCTAGAAGGGAAGAAAGGAGCTCCAAGTATTTCAGCAAGCAGTCTATCTGAAAGGCTCTGTGAGCTGGCCTGCTCTTGTATTCCACTGGCTCTTTATCAAAGGGTGTGTTTTGTGATGTGATGCAGTTTAGTAACTTTTTTTCATGTATTTGTCAACCAGGCATCCCAGCATGTCAATCCTCCCCTCCCTTGGCATGCATTTCCATGGAACAACTTGTTAGTAAGCTCTTTCATTCTTTGTTTTTGCCAGGTTTGTTACAATATTTTCCACTCAGGACTAGTTTATTCTTAACACAACAGCACAAATCTGTAGTGCTTTCCTCAATCTTTGAATTGTCTAATATACCTCAAACTACTGCCACAATTTTTTTCCCTGCTAAATGGGTCTATCTATTGAATTCACAGGGAAATTTGAGCCTACCAACTGTTAGAAATATGAGTGCATTAGCCTGGGACATGAAAGAATTAATTTCTTTTAAAAAAGAAAAAAACCCTAGTTTTTTCTTTATGTGAGGGGTTATACTACAAGTTTAAAGAATTAGGTTTGTGAAATATGGAATAGGCTTGAAATGAAAAGTGCTACCTGTGAATCCATTAACCAGGGTTAATGTTCAGTTAAAATAACTCCTTTGTTGTCATGTTTCCCAAGTTCTGTTCCTCCTGTCCTCCTTCTGGCCCCTGAAGTGCTCCCCTTGTGCTTACAGGGTATACCAGGAGTGAGATTATTGTTTTAATCTGAGTATCTCAATTTCTAAGAGAAATTAGAGGAAACATAGTTTAAGAAATGTTGCCTGAGTGCATTCTCACTGCATTCCATGCTGGGACAGTAAAGGACCTTGGCTGTGTCAACACTTTGTAGATAGCCTTGAACTGGTACATTGGGCCTAGTTTACCGGGTGCTTGGAATAGTCAGAGGCATTTCTCTTCTTTCTAATTTAGCTTTCAGAACCCAAACTTTCTGCTTCCTGTATCTTTTTTTAACAAAAATGTCTGCCTTAGTTTTATGTTATCCCTACAGTGTCTTGTGTAAAACGAGAACATGGTTTCTTTTGTTTCAATTCTAGGCATGCTTTATCTTGTTCAGCTTGCTCAGCTAATTTAGCTGACAAGACACATCTCATTTGAGTGTAAACTCTCGGACCTCTAAAAAGAAAATCCAAAACATCAGGAGTTCTGTATTTGCTTTTAGTGTAAGATTATTTGGGGTTTTTTTCATTATGGCACCTCACCAATAAGAAATGTTAGACAAACCTGAGGTACAGGTTTGTTAGTTGTTGCTTCAGCGTTTCTTATGAGTGAAATTTCTCCCACAAGTTTCATAGAGAAAAATTGCTCTACCTTCTCTGGACAATGAAATTCTCCTTGATGACAGTGAGACCACTGTAACTAGTTTAGAAGCTGAACTGAGCCCTAACAAGGCAGCATCTGTAAAGATTCCAGATTGTGTGGCACTGAAAGCACCATACGCCAAACTAGAAAATAGTGTAATTGTTGTAACTGTAATAGCATCTAAATCCCACTATTTAGAATGTGGGAAACAGCACATTTTTTTCACTAAATGAAATAAGAGGCTTATAAACCTTTATGATCAGTTCTGGCTTGAAAGGTGTTCAGAAGATTGTGGAAAATCTTGGAGAGCATGCAGGGAAAACCAAACTGTCTTATGTTGTGTTTCAAAAAGAAAGCAATCTTTCATTAAATTAATACTGAAACTTAGTGCTGTGTTGATGCCAACCACGAATATTAAAGATCTCTTCCAAATGTGCACAGTATGTGCTGAATACTGTGCAGTTTGCTCTGTGGAGGGAATTAATGCTCTTTCAAGCTGAGACCTTACAATTCTGTGTTTCATGTCCAAAAGCTTTGTCATTTTACAGTCTTAGGTGACCAATTCTGTGTACTGTATGACTGATTAAACACCTCAGGGATCTCCTTCAAGATGCAGAGAAAAGAAGTGATCTTGACTTACTTACCATGGGCATTAATTGTTATGTGAAATAGCTGAGAGAGAGTATAGTTATGCAATAGTATATTAAAATATGGCCAGCAATTCAGTTTAGGTACATTTAAAGGCTGTTAAATAAACTGTCCATGTGTTACATTGAAAATATATAATTAGAAGAATAAATGGAAATCAAAACCTATCCTTTAATTACTAGAAAAACGAAAGAGATGAGGTATTATGGTGAGTATTTATTATGATCCTGAAAACTTATATATTAGAAGGATTACAAATCATTCAGAATAACAGAAAAATATTTGTAAATTCACTTTGTGATGTAATGGATCTTGTTTATCATCTCTCATAGTGAATTTAAGAGACTGTAACAGAAGTACAGTGTGAGTTTTTGACCTTAACTTTGCTCCGCATGACTTTTATTTTCTTTTGTTAATATAATACTGCAGCAAAATAAATCCAAAACATCATATAGATTTCACATCTGAAAGCAAAAGTAAATATTAATCATGATGGAGTTGAGCTGCTGTAGAAATCATTCTAATAATGTGACATGAAATCCTGGTAAGAAAAGCAGCAGGCTTTGGGCAGTAGGTAAAGAAAAGTTCAGAGGGATTTTAAATTACATTAAGCTTCTTTCTTCTAGCTCATGCTGGGAAAACACGTGGACCTGAAGAACTTAAATCAACGCCTAAACCCAAATTGGTGCAAACTCCGCACATACCGGGTAACTGATTTTGCTGCTTTTTACATTCTTTCTACATTAAATGCTTTTTTCACTTCCAGCAGAATTTTTTTACTACTTGCTGTATCCTCTTTGTGTTGGCTCCTTCACAAGTCCTGATTAAAATATTCTGGTTCCTTTTGTGGTTCCAGTGACTAATGCTGGAATGAATTGTAAAGGAGGGTGCACCCAGCTCTGGCTGAACTGTGGCTCTCACAGATTTGACTGCGTGATTCAATTTGATTTTTCATATTAGTGCTTTCTGTCTATGTCATCTGCATGGCTGACATAACATAAAGTTTCCACCTGTAAAATTTACCTCAGTGATAGAATTGAAATAATTACCTCATTGATTTTCTTCTGATTACAGAGTCATTTAGGTAACATCAACAGCAATAAATAAGAAAA